>OX243816.1:35938306-35948306 GCA_945859605.1 Lumbricus rubellus | reverse complement strand
ATTCCACAAATATCATGATTATAATATATTACCCAAAAACAATCGCCTAAATAAATACATGTACGTTTGTGTATACATATTTACGTATGCGTGTCGCGGTAAATTAATGCATTATATGGCCATGGATATTATGGGTAATACATGATTGTGTTCCAGCAGTCACACATCGAAGTCCATATTTGTCGACGTCCTACCATATGTTGTCGCAACAACGACTAGCGCATCATAAATCAGCTCTGCTGGCTCTATAAAAAATAGGCGGCCAAGCATCGACAGCAGCAGCAATACTTGTTGCCTTAAATATTTCGACTCTTTCGTCCGCCGTATACTGTCGAAGTGGCGCGCCTCCGCAGCGCCGCCGCCGCTGTAGTAATAATAATGTGTGGTATCGGGTCCCTTTATAACGCGGCCTTCGCGATAAACGACTTTATCGCGACCCTAGCAACCATAAGGCGAACCGCCGCCGCCGACGGTGGCGGGAAAATAATTTCGTCAGAAACGTCGCACCTGTGTCCGTTGGCGGGAGGTCAGTGCAGACAGACGATGCCGTCATAACGGGCCGTCAAATGGCGCGTAAATTGACGCGGGCTTTTGTGATACTCTCGACGCCTCGCTTAAGCAGGCTTTTGTGATACTCTCGACACCTTGCAATTATTGCACTCTCTCGATTGTATAATAGTGGCGTATACGCGCGCGCTTGATAATAAGTAATGGCCCGGAAAACCAGACACCGTTGTGTGGCTAATTGTTTTTTATGGCTCCTGCACTCCGCTGAAGCGTGAATGCGGTGCAGTGAATAGGTCTGCGGCCTCGTATTCGATTCAATTCAATTTAATAGAGCAAGCATCATTTTGGTTATTTGTTTTAATTAGAGAAAATTGTCGGACGGTCATGAATATTAATATTTCTGATGGAACGCTTTTGTTGTATATGAATGAAGGTCATTTGCAGAGCACGCATGGAGCATATAAATGGAGCTATATAAATGGAGCATATAAATGGAGCTATATAAATGGAGCATATAAATGGAGCTATATAAATGCTACGCTCCAATTGCTGCTGCAGACGAATCTGCTTGCGGTACTGGGTATATATATATATATATATATATATATATATAATTATATATATATATATACATGTATATATATATTATATATATAGTTTTATGGCTGTGTGCATTCAGACGCAGATCCATTACGATGTCACTTCTAACAGGTTACATTTATACACAGTAAAGTTGTAGCCTATATACTGCCTGTACACTCTGTACACTCTGTACACTGCGCTACTTACATGTATATGTAGCCTAGATGAGCATCCACAATGTAGAAGCAGTCTCATTATAAAAACGCAGCAGTCACTGTGGAATCCAATCAGACATAATTATCACCATGGCATGAGGACAGCAGTGTCTGGGTAAACTTGTTTGGAGTCCTTAGTTCAGTGGTGACAGGGATAAGTTACTGGATTTTTCTGATGTTATTGCCATACAGGGTATGGTCGTTGCCTTAATGCAGCCGGAGGATTACAGGTTCGAATCCACCTCAAGTCCATGGGCGCTCGCAGATATTTTTGCAGGGGGGCAAAACGCGTTTGACCGTGTACCACCCACCCATCCAATGCCATGCATCCACCCATCCACCCACTCACCCATCCAATGCATCCATCCATCTATCCATCCAACCATCCATCCACCGATTCATCCACCCACCCATCCAATGCCATGCATCCACCCATCCACCCACTCACCCATCCATCCATCCATCCACCCATCCAACCATCCAACCATCCATCCATCCACCGATTCATCCACCCATCCATCCATTCATCCATCTATCCATCCAACCATCCATCCACCGATTCATCCACCCACCCATCCAATGCCATGCATCCACCCATCCATCCATTTATCCATCCATCCATCCATCAACTGGTTCTTATTTATATATCTCTGCTGGACATTCATTGAGATGCGCTACGCGAATCTTTGTTGCATTCGTATATGAGCGCCAATGACAACCGGTGCGAAATGGACCCCTGATCGGATTCCATTCGCATGGGTGGTTCAACCCGATGACGTTCGTGATAGACAGACAGATTCCTCTCTATGAAGTTTAACTGAATTGTTTATAAAACACTGTGACTTAGAAAACGCCGGTGTCACGGGATATTCTTTTTCCCTCCCCTTAAATCTATCCGAGAGGATAGAATATACCGGGTATTGAGTATCCGAGGGGATAAAACATTCTAGTATATATACCCATATTGTTGAAAAATGGGTATTATTGAAAAATGTATGCTGTAATCAAAATTTAAAGTTATTCTAATTGTCTTAAGTGTCCTAAGCAGTAAGCATGCAATGTCAAAGCAAAGCAAGTCGAATAATTTATCTAGGCCTAGTGATTCCAAGTGCATGTTCTTAAGTGTTCTAAATGTTCTACGTGCGCTAAAAGCAAACAACATTATGTAGTAGGAATAAACATACGTGTTAGTGTCATTGCTAAAAACAAAGCAGATGGATGTTAATTTGCAAAAATAAATACACGAGGAAGTGTCTTTTTCAACTTTTCTTTATCTGGGACAGAGATATATACTCTATTTCGTGACACTGGCTCCAGCACCCTCATAGCTATATATTAATTTTCATCGTTCGTCGGTACTATAGCCATTGTCGAAGTATCCCAGTAAATATACATTGGCTACAGTGCACATGTGCGTTTCATTTGCCTCTGTGCGTGCTGTATCCGGTTACATCCTATGGTAGTGACTTTTGTAGAGATTAACTTTAAGTTTTTGGTCCGCCATGTTTCGTGCAGGAGGCCCCTAAATCACGCGCTGCCTGCAGTTCAACTGGCAGCTGCCAGGTGGTGAAGGATCTCTTCAGAACATTTCATTGAAAAAATTAGCAGGGTCGGTGTGCAATATGCGGTTGCTATAAAAAAACCGTGTGGACCTACAGTTACATGGAAACACCCTTAAATGTTTTGCTGAAAGGGAGAAAGCACAATGACCAAGTTTAATTTATTCTTGGAAGGAGCTTAAAAATGTAAACCGGGATGTTAAAAATGGGTGTTTATCACAGAGGCTTATTATTGTAAATTTCTCAGTTTGTGCACCAATGGTATCATTAGCGCATCAGTGCGATTTCTTTTTAAACACCAAACTGCTAGTAGGTGTTTTTATCCACATATATAGGAGGGGCAAGTGCACCATTTTGCTCCTATGTACGGGCGTCCATATGTACAAGTCATTTACATTTCCATTCTCAAGCAGAACACGCCCAAGGTCGGCGGATGCAAAAAAGCCATGGAAGACGAAAGCGACGTAATTCACACAAGCAATCTATTTTCCAGAAGCGACACTCCATTCACAGTCTGATCAGTGAAGCGGAACGTGATGTCTTCAACCGTCGCCGGATCAGTCTAATATTAGAGAAAGACTAATCTAAGTCCCATTGGCAGCCAGCAAGGCGCGAGTGTTATAGCGCACGTTTCCAACTCCTCGACAGCACAAGAGACCACGAGGTTGACCTCTGATCTGGCATCGATCGGACACGTCTGCGACCGTCTTGCACTGTTGGTGGCGACCTCAGACGGACGCTGAGCGAGTAGAATGATTGACAGGCACTACTTCATGCTAATCCACCGTTTGGATTTAGCTGCGTTGATTCGTTCGTAAATCGTGGGTGTTGAACTCCGTCACTGTTTGTTCTTAGTGCCAGTCCCAAGGCTGGATAAAGGAGGAGGGCGACGTTAATGATCTTTGATATCACACAGTGTCGTTAAACTATACCTATATACATGTATCACTATATATAGACGGTTGTGGGTCTTCAATTTTTACAACATCTGAATTAAGACGATGTGATCCGCCCATTCGGAAATCAAACAACTCGTCCCGACATGCTTTGCGAGTTTTCTGAACGGTTGATCTTTCTGTTGATTCCATTTTCCCCCCGTTCCGATCCCACCTCCAACTTCCGGCTTTGCTTCGCTTACTGATGTCACCTTTTATATGCGCCTCTTAGCGTGTCAAGGCGAAGTCCGTTTGTCCTTAAAAGCCTCATTTACAGTATACATGTACCTCTGCCATATACATGTACACTCTAGGGCAGTCTAGTCTGTTCACTCTGTTCATTCTTCAACCTGAACCTTGACTTATGACCCTGACTTCGCCTTGACCTTGACGTCAATGTTCACAGGCACGCTACTTTGAAGTTAACTGTCCGTCCGTCTGTCTGTATGTACATGTATGCATGTATGTATGTATGTATGTATGTATATCTGTCTGCATGTATGACTGTCTGTATATATGTATGTCTGTCTGTTTGTCTGTCTGTCTGTCTGTCTTTTTGTCTGTCTGTCTGTCTGTCTGTCTGTCTGTCTGTCTGTCTGTCTGTCTGTCTGTCTGTCTGTCTGTTTGTCTGTCTGTCAAAGTTGACGACACGCATGCCAGTGCCACTATGGAGACAGGTTGCTATGGAAAGAAACTAATGGTCAGGCCACTGAGTATACAGAACAGAGGAGACATAGTGACAAAGAGACAAAGGAAATGAGAAGTGGTGCAAAGACGCATCGGAAAGGAGAGGGAATATCGTCACATTGTATTTTGTTATTTTGCGCTATATAAAACTCATGTCATGTCAAAGCCAGACAATAATATGTAGGCCTACCGTATACTTCCTACAAACCACGTTGTTGTGTAGATATTTAGACAATAAGAAGACAGACTGGAAATAGAGGGTCCACATGAGATCTGTGACACTAATTACAGTTTTCTTTATATCGTAGAGCACTATGAACATTTTTTTAATACATGCGCAGATATAATTATACTACAATGTGGCTTATGGAAAACAATGCGTGTCTGGCACAAAGCCGTTCCATGATAATTGTCTGACTTAGGCCTATGTAGACTACATTGTGCTCTTGGGCCTTGTCATTGTCGCTGCACCTTGCTTGACAGAAGCTGACGGAAAACAAACAATGCTGAAAACAACAATGAAAAGCAGCTGAACCCGTCTTCCTTCCTTTGTTGGAAGAAATTTTACGAGACGTATTTCAGCCGAATAGATTTTAATATTGAGATTAGGCTTAATAATAATTTTTTTTATTATTGCTGATGCATGAGGGAGCAAGCAGACGAGTTCAACTATGATAATAGGCCCACCTATAGTATTGTCTCTCAAGTAAAACGCCTTTGTGAGATTATAAAGCGCTATATAAATGTCCGTATGCATAGATACATAATACATACATACATACATACATAGTTACATACATACATACATACATACATACATACATACATACATACATACACACACACACACACACACACACACACACATACATACATACATACATACATACATACATACATACATACATACATACATACATACATACATACATACATACATACATACATACATACATACATACATACATACATACATGTATGTTCAACTACTGTGCTGGTGTCGATGGCAATACATGTGCAAACATGTTTTAGCGACGATACACGTAAAGTCGTAAACACACAATGCATTGGAGAGCAGATTTTGTCTTAGAAAAGTTTGTTTTCTGCGAAATAGTTCGTGTGACAGATGAATCTGAGTTTGCAAATGAAACTGAATATTACTAAAGCTAACAAACTATAATACATTTTTACGTTGACTATCGGTTCTATTGCTCACAATAGAAGTTATCGCAGTGATTCAACTATGTACCGCTAGTTGATATATTGTCCTGCGACACATGATCAAAGAAAAAAGGATCTAGACTTCGTGTCTTTAGCATCGATTGACAATCTCGTTGAAATTCCGACGAGTCTAGATTTTGCAATTTCGCAATTTCGAAATGTTCGCGACACTTCTTTCTCTCTCCATTCTTCATCCTCTAGTCTACTTCCCTTTGTCATCTCCATCTTCTCTCTCCCTTCCCGTTCTTTTCTCTTCTTCATCTTCCTTCCTTAATTTACCCTCTTGCTTTTTCTCATCCCCTGCATTTCTTATTATACTCAGTCGATATAACTCGTCCCAAGATTGAATTGATTTTTTCCATCATCGTGTTTCCTCGCGTATACTTTTGATCCTTCCTCTTCTCATATTTCTTCCGCTTCCTGCCTTGACCAGCTCCACCCTCTCTCTTTCTCCCTTCCTGGCCTTTCAATTGGTCCCATTAATTTTCCCCTTCCTCTTTCCTTCATTTCCTTCAAACACGTTGTTGCTTTTCACCTTTGAGCATAGTCCCATCTCATTCATCCTCTGTATACCTCCCTCTCTCCCTCTCCTGCACTCCATACCTCTCTTCCTCCCTTCGACCCTTCCTCCCTTCTGCCCTTCCTCCCTTCTTCCCAGCCTCTCACTGTATTTGTCTGTCTGCCTGTCTGTCTATCTCTATTTCTATTTCGCTGTCTCTAGCTCTGTCTCTCTCTGTGTGTCTGTCGCTGTCTCTGTCTCTATCTCTATCTCTGTCTCTGTTCCTGTCTGTCTGTATGTCTGTCTGTCTGGGTCTCTCTCATTCCCCCTTTCTGTCTTTTTGTCTCTCTGTCTCTCTGTGTGTCTGTTTCTGTCTGTCTGACAGAGAATCAGACAGAGAAACTCTGTTTCTCTTAAATTCTCTCTCTTTCTCTTTCTTTCTCTCTTTCTCTTTTTCTGTCTGTCTCTCTCTGTCTCTCTCTGTCTCTCTCTGTCTCTGTCTCTGTCTCTGTCTGTCTCTGTCTGTCTCTGTCTGTCTGTCTGTCTGTCTTTGTCTCTCACTTTCACTTTCACTCTCACTCTCACTCTCTCTCTCTCTCTCTCTCTCTCTCTCTCTCTCTCTCTCTCTCTCTCTCTCTCTCTCTCTCTCTCTCTCTCTCTCTCTCTCTTATTCGATGTTCTGCCACTGCATGTCTCTGTTTCTGCTTCTCCAACATGCGCCTCACAAGCTCACACTTTGTCCCTTGTGCGTCCGTCCTCCTGACTGGATCTGTATATATGTTCTGCTAGTCTGTGTGCTTCTATCTGTGCCTCTGTATGCCTCTTTCTGCTAAGTGCCTTGGCTTCCCTTCTGTTCCAGGTGACTGTTGATAACTAAATCGATACGTTGGACAGCAACAAGGCTCTCCTCGTTATTCACTACATCGTGATCAGTTCACCAATGCCCATGATCAGCTCCCTATACGTGCCAGTTTCTCTACCATATTGTCTGTCCCTGTCTGTCCCTGGCTGTCTGTCTGTCTATCTGTCTGTCTGTCTGTCTGTCTGTCTGTCTGTCTGTCTGTCTGTCTGTCTGTCTGTCTGTCTGTCTGTCTGTCTGTCTGTCTGTCTGTCTGTCTGTCTATTATTCAGTGTCCGTGCTTGCCGTCTCCATAATTCAAGTTCAGTTCGCTCATGCTCTGATTCTATTATTCTCTCTCTCTCTGTGTCTCTCTCTGTCTCTGTCTCTGTCTCTCTGTCTGTCTGTCTGTCTCTCTCTGTCTGTCTGTCTGTCTCTCTCTGTGTCTCTGTCTCTCTCTGTCTGTCTCTCTCTGTCTCTCTGTCTCTCTTTCTCTGTCTCTGCCTTTCTCTCTGTTTGTCTGTCTGTCTGTCTATCTGTCTGTAAGTCTGTCTCTCTCTCCTGCTCTCAACTCCGACCTGATGTCCTACGTTGCTGTAAAAAAACGCAATCGCAGTTCGGAGAAAAAAATAATCAATCATGCAAGTTATGAGTTAAACTCGAACCCAATCTGCGACATACCGGCCAGCCATCGGATTAGGGTTAACTTGCGTATGTTTGGATCGACCCCCATTCTCCCCCTCGCATGCATCAGCTCAGAAACGTCTGGCCCTTCAAATTAAGACTCATGGCCAGGTTAAAAAAAAACCTCGATTGGGCAATATCTCCGGTTTGTCCAATCAAGTTTTTTTTAAACCGAGTTCCAGCATGGAAAGAGGTTAGACGTGACAAGAGAAAGAGGGGTGAGTCACTGATTGAGATGTTGCAAAAAGGGAGAGAAGAAGTAATAAAGAAACAACTGAGGGGCAAGATCACGAGTGTATTTAGGAGGGGTACAGGGGTTCAAACTTTTACTGAAAAAGTAATTTCAGATTTTTAAAAACTATGTATGTTTATTATAGTTCGCGTATTTTGTGACCTAGTCCATTGGACCCCTCCATAAAGAAACCATAGGTCGGTCTTCTTATCCTTCAGTTTGCCTGTCTACATGTCCACCATGTCTGTGTCTGTATCTGTCTGTCTGTCTGCCTGTTTATCTGTCTGTCTGTCTGTCTGGCTGTCTATCTGTCTGTCTGTCTGTCTGTCTGCCTGCCTGTCTGTCTGTATGTCTGTCTGTCTGTCTGTCTGTCTGTCTGTCTGTCTGTCTGTCTGTCTGTCTGTCTGTCTGTCTCTCTCTCTCTCTCTCTCTCTCTTTGCTGGTCCTGAGTATATATAGTGAGTAGCAGCTATTATCATCAATCCATTGTAAGTGGATGACAATAGCATGGGTGAGAAGGAGAATGACATACGACGGAAGACAAAGAACAAGATGAACCTGTGGTCGCGTGATGGACGGAGAGAGGAAGCGACGAATGGAATAATGAAGGAAGAGGGGAAAGAGGAAAAAGAGGGAAAAGAGGGAAAGGGGGAAAAGTAATGAGGGAGGGAGAGTGATTTAATCCTGACGAATGATTCGAATGCTGTTACATCGCAACCGGAATTCCAACCAATGTCGAATATTTTCTTTCTACCGGAAAAAAGAAGATTTCTCCAAGATCATGTCTGGTAGTTGACACCATAGCTGCACATCTCACCACACCAGACACTAAGACGTATTAATTATTCGTCTCAGCCCCAATCAGTGTGTGATTCATTTATATGGCTTTAGGACGCAACTGTTTGTAGCTAATCTTTAGCAGTGTGAGGAAATGGATAATAATTAGGCTATACCATAAGCACGCTGCTGTGTAGGTAGTTCACAAAATTACACACATACATATAATGTGTGTGTTTAAAACTGTGAATGCATAGATAAATGTGGGTATTTCCAAGGGAAATACGCTTATGCCCAAGCATTTGGGTTTTAAAAAAGTAAGCAGTAAGCACCTTTCTAAGAGAAGGTACATAATAAAAGAGTATTATTCGTTCATTATGTGCAATGTAGTCTATGACTCCCGGTTCGGTAGTTATATACGCAATACGCATTTGTTTTTTTTGCAAAATCGTTTATTGACTCAACAGTGTCGAGCTTTTCAGTTTCCTTTTCTGCTGTTTTTTCTATGTCTCTCAGTTAAAGTTTCTTGATTGTGCCTTGTCACTTTTGTGGATCACTATAATTGTGTGAAATGTGCAAACTTAATTCAAGGACACCTCACATCGTCAACTCAATTTATTATTTGGTGTCCCTAGATTGCGGGATTATTTTATTCCTTTAGCTTTAGGACTCCCTTTTGTAACCAATTTGCAAGATATGTAAACCTCCATGTATATATTGGTCGCAAAATAAACTATTTGATTGATTGATTTATTGATTGACTGATGTGTGTATATATACATGTATGTATGTACGCTTCGTGTACCGGTATTCTTGTATTTATTTAGAACCTCACGCACTCAGGCTCTGAAAGATCTCATAAAGACACTTCGTCCTGGAGGGAAATAATTAATATATGTAGTTCAAGGACAATCTCAAGTGCCACAAGATGGGAAAGGCTGAACCCTACATATCATTCCAGTTTATGCTGACAGACATGATGTAGCGAGAATGCAATATCAATTGCTCTGTCAGTCTGGTACATTTGTATGTCTCAACGCCAATGGCCTGCTCACTTTTGTCTATAGTTGAAACTCATCATTTGTTTCATGCAATACATAACGTTCTAGTCATTTCAGTATCTGCTCAAACGAGACCTTACTTTAAAAATGCACCCCAATATTAATGTGGCCATTCGTCTCCTGCAGTCTGCAGGCTTATTCCTGATCCTCGGTACAAGTCATGCATCTATCAGGGTTTTGAGGATCTTGGTAATGCTGACGTC
>OX243816.1:35785806-35933306 GCA_945859605.1 Lumbricus rubellus | reverse complement strand
ATTCATAAATTATGTGTATTTTGTGTGCTATCATAGCACTTGCTATGTATATATAATATTCTATATAGGAACTTAATCGTATTCGTGTGTAATGTGTACATTAGGTCTATATAATGTCTGATTTATTGTTATTGATTGGGGTATAACAGCGCACTCTGCATGCTTTCAATCGGGGCAGGAAATATATAGCAGAATGAGTTTCCTTGGTTGCATGCAGTTGGGATCTTAAATGGCGCTATATAAATTCTGATTGATTGCAGGACTTAATGTATTGTTATCGTTCGTGTTCTTAGTGTTCTACAGGGTGGAATGTATACCTTCGTATGCATAGCGTTTAAGGATTTTCATTGTATCCTATTTCGGTCATTTCCGTTTTATATAGCGGATCATATATCAACCGATTCTGCAGCCAATGCAGCTGATTTGTCTGTCTATCGCTAGAGGCGCCTTTGTGCATCTGAGTGCGTGAACTCCTCTGTATACATACATATATATATATATATATATATATATATATATATATATACCTCAACGTTGTCATCTTTACGATATTCTATTCCCACTGGCATCACCTATTACTGTCTCATGCTGCAGCGCTTTGAATGGCACTTCAAAGGCGCTCCATGAAGTGGATTGATGCATTATATATATATATATATATATACACTGTGCCCCATAAAAAAAACACCAAAAACTTTGTCATGAAACGCATGTAAGTCTAATGTTAAATAAGAAAAAGTAATGTTTCATTTAAGAAGATGTTCGAAGTGATGTCCCTTCGCTTGAACGCAGGCTCTCAGCCTTGGCCTCCGCTGTTCAATAGCTTTGTCAATGACACTCTGCTTCAACTTTGCCCAAACAACGATGAGGCGCTCCTTCAACTCGTTGATGTCCCGTATTGCTATCTGTTAGACGCGTTCCTGTATTAGGCCCCATATTCTGTAGTCAAGGGAATTGAGGTCTGGTGAGTTTGCTGGCCAGAGTTCCGGTCCAATAAAGCTTGGTGTTTCACGTCGCAGCAACGCAATGGTGTCCTTTGCGCGATGTGCTGCATGGGGCGCTGCTGAAAACCATTTTAACTATAAGTTATTAATCTCTGTTTAAATGTTTCCAAACACGCCTAGTCTGCGTCACTGCCTCCAACAGCAACCACTTCTGTGAGTAAGTAAAATGTAAAATATTTTGTGGAAAAATTAGTTGAGAAACAACGTACAAACTTTTATTACAATTGGCTTAGTTTTTGAGAAGATTTTTGAAAAGTTTTTTGGTGTGTTTTTTATGGGGCACAGTGTATATATGCGTGTATATATATACGCTTGTATATGTATTATAATAATTATAGGCTTACTGCTACAAGAGTACATAATTTTTATATAAATACATAGGCTACATTGTAATATGTATACCGTATATATGTACAATTCACGCATGATGCATTCACACACACGCATGCATGCATGTAGTATGTACAGTAGGCTACTCACGTGGGTCTTGCAATCGGTGGCTTTTGACAATCTATATACATGTAAGTAGTTGAATCTCTCTCTATCCTTCTGTCTGTCTGTCTGTTTGCTTGTTTGTCTGTCTGTCTGTGTATGGCTGTCGCTATCACAGTTATATTCACTCTTTATAAGCTTATCCTGCTTCTCTTTATCGCTGTCTCCTCACCACGCGGCTCTAATCTCCGCCTAGCATATATCTCTTTTCAATGTATTTTCATTGCATACCTCTATTCTTGTGTGTGTGTATGCGTGTGTGTATGCGTGTGTGTATGTTTGTGCGTGCGTGTATATGTCATCTTTTACACATTCACCCCAATTTCTCAGACTCTCATCCGGAAATTTCTTTCCAGAATAATTCGGTCACGTGCGTAACAACAACAGTGACACAACCGAAAGATCAGCCATGACAGTTCTTGACGTCATCACCAGCACGGACGCTGCAGCCTCGTTCTGGACGACGGACGACGACGCCAGCAACGAAACGCAGCCGCCGGAAATGACGTCACTATCGCTCAACTACTCGCTGCCGACAATGGTTGTCGTGGCGACGGTGCTGTTCGTCGTTATAGCAACGACGGCGTTCGGCAACCTGTTGGTCGGCGTCGCGCTGGTGAGGTACCGCTACCTGCGCACCACCTCCAACTTTCTCATCGGGAACCTGGCGCTCAGCGACTTCCTTCTGGCGACTACGATCCTTCCGCTGTCGACGCTGAACGAGTGTCTCGGGTACTGGACCCTCGGGCAGACGATGTGCAACCTCTGGCTGCTCACCGATGTCCTCTACTGCACCGCCTCCCTCTGGAACATCTGCGTCATCGCCTTCGATAGATTCACTGCCACGCTCTACCCCATCTGGTACCGCGAGCGACGCTCCGCCCGCCAGGCGGCGCTCTACGTCGCCACCGTCTGGTTAATCTCCACCGCCATCTGTGTCCCTCCGCTGTTCGGCTGGAACGATCTATCGCAGAACTATGTCTTTGACAAGGAGGTCGGCGCACACCACTGCGTGCTCTTCCAGACGCCCAGCTACGTCCTCTACTCTGCCTCAGGATCCTTCTTCGTCCCCTTCTTCCTCACACTCTTCCTATACGTTCAGATCTTCGTCGTGTTACGGAAGCGCATACGGCGCATGTGCAGCTCCTCCTCCTCCGAAACGCTGTCGTCATGGAAACGGCCCGGCAGAGGGCGTAGTCGTCGTCGGTCGCGCAACTACTTCCGGCACAGCGCCAGCAGCACGCTGGGACTTCCGGAGCAACCGGAAGTTGAGCTGACGTCATTCGCCGACCTTCATTCGGGATATTACGGCGAGGAGACGAGTTCGAGAAGCTTCTTCAGCACGGAAAGCACAGCCGTGGTCGGCGGCGTTGGAGGATGCAGAGGAGAGGAAGGAGGAGGAGGAGGAACTGATGAAGGGGGAGGTGGAGAAGCCGTCGCTAGACCGACTCGGCTCAACATCGAATGTTCCATAAACGGAAGTGGACTGTTGATGACGTCACCGTCGCCATCCTCTCCCCGGAAGTCGTCTGTTCAGCTCCTGTCGCGACTGCGTCTACCGAACTGGACCACCGGAAGCTTCGAGGACTTCAAGGGCGGCGGAGGCGGAGGCGCTGGCGCTGTTCCATCGTCGCTGACTCCGAGAGCGGGATCCTTCCGGTTGCCCACTTCCGGCGCCGGTACACCGAAGCCATCGAGCGGACCGGAAGTGGAATGCGTCGACCGGATACGCATCATCGCGACGGACAGCGAGAACGAGGCTGTGACGACACTGCTCGTCGTCGAGAACTTCACGAACGGAGCCCAGGGTCACCGGACTGTGACGAGGAGGTCACCACGTGATCAGGCGTTGTTCACAGGGTGTTGCCCTTGCTGTCCCTGCAGCGGTCAACGGACCGCGATCTCGCGCAGGGAGGGTCTCGTCTACGGACGATGCCGGCAGACGGCAGCAGAGGATGACCACCACCGGAAGCCCGTGGTGGTCGGTGGGTCGGGCGGGGGGTCGGGTCGGAGGGTGACCGGGGGCCAGCACCGGCGATTCGAGCAGCGTGAGATGCAGGCGACCGTTCGCATGGCCATCATCATCGCATTCTTCTGCGGCATGTGGATCGGATTCTTCACCGTCTACGTCGTTCATGGATTCGCACCAGGATGTGCCATACCACGGGAGCTGGACGCTTTCCTCTTCTGGCTCGGCTACTCCAACTCGAGCGTCAATCCCATTCTCTACACCATCTTTAACGAGGATTTCCGGCGAGCCTTCCTCAAGATCCTCAGACCACGCAAGAGCAGAAACCACCACACGCACAATAATCCAAGGCATCGGCTCTAGACAACTCTTCGAAGGTCTAGGAAAAGCAGACACTTCTGTAGCCAGACATCAGCTAGTGGTGTCTGGCAGCAGAGCGCAGTACCTGTGGTCTGCAGCTAGACACTCTGCCTTTTCTTGCAGTTCAACAAAGACTCTGTGGCGACAAATGAAGATTATGACTCGTGTCCTTTGACGCCAATTAGCACTGTAGTCATTTAATTGCCTGCTATCTCTAATAGCACGTACACTTTCTTCACCGTGTTCCATATAGCAATCCGTAAAGAGTTGTTAGATTAGCGCTACATAATTTATTGATTATATAATTATTATTTTATTGATGCATAATTTATTGATTATACATAATTTATTGATATTTATAATTCATTGAGTATACGATTACGAAGAGCAATATACAGTCCGGATAAAAGTTGTAACGGTGGCGACTCGAAAAGGATCCGCTTGCGATGGTTCTATGCATAGACCTATGTCAACAACAAACGCTATGAGGCTTCATGAATGGGGGGGGGGGTAAATGGACGTGACTGGATCTTAGATTGGCGCTATATAAAGCTTTTGACGGGAGTCTAAAAATTGCTTATTAAGTGCTGTAATATGCCAATCAAATTTCTGTCCAGGGTAACGGCCTCTGTTGTCACAGACCCTGGTCAAATCCCATCCATCCATCTAAAGGAACATAAGCTGAAACGCGTTCACAGCGAAACGTAAACATATTAACTCTTTGCTGGCGAAAATGTATATTAAATAGTATATGGGAAATCTTATACATTCGGTCTGTAAAGGGTTAAGAACCGTTTAACTGTCTCATAAGACTTAATTTAATGGGTAACAATATTGTAGGGTATATTATGTAGATTCAAAATGACTGGACGATCACCTACGCAGAGGTTGTCATGGTAACTGTTTCGACCCGAACAAATCAGCGAGAAGGGACAACATAGAGAATGAATAGACATGTATAGCTAATAGCTATACAGTCAACGCGTCGGGCATTAAAGCTAACCTCTGCATTCACAACCTAGTATGAAAGATTTCTGTCTGCTGCCACTTATGCGACACTAAAATAATATATTTTCTTTTAACATTCATTTTAAACTTATGATAAGCATACACGTGCACAGCGTACCGTAATACATGTACATGTATATATACAAACATACATACATACATAAGCTACATACATACATACATACATACATACATACATACATACATACATACATACATACATACATACATACATACATACATACATACATACATACATACATACATGCATAGGCTACATACATACATACATACATACATACATACATACATACATACATACATACATACATACATACATACATACATACATACATACATACATACAAACATACATACATACATACATACATACATACATACATACATACATACATACATACATACATACATACATACATACATACATACATACATACATACATACATACATACATACATACATACATACATACATACATACATACATACATACATACATACATACATACATACATACATACATACACACATACGTACATACGCACATACGCACATACGTACATACGTACATACGTACATACATACACATGTCATATAATTATAGATAATCGAAACATCTGTGCTGTGTGATATATTATATCTTATAGTCAGACAAACAATCAGTCAAATTAAATAGGATGTACATGAATGAAATTTAACTGCATGGCAGCTAGGCAAGGCGTCCATCGCCTCCCACCACTTACATGTATTTCTAACAACGCAGTCTGGCGATAGAAAGACTGCCTTTGACTTTTGAGATGGTAGCGCGGGATGTGATCTCTCATTCTGGCGACATATTTTTATTCGTCGTTCAAGCGCGTTTTTACCATTATCCTAAACACCTCTTCAGAAATTCGCAAAGTTCATGACAAGCCAGAAAACTCCCAAATTCATTCGCCAGCGTCCAAAACACGAGCCATGCGGGTAGCCTACTGTGTAGGAAGTGTACATGTAGAGTCATAGGCGGAAACCTGGGCGGAGACTTGGGGGGGACGAACGAGTAGCCGAAGGAAAGTCGCGCGGGATTTTTTGACGGACGAAAATTTTGAACGAGTCCGAAAGTCAAGAAAAATTTCTATTTTCGCCGCCAAAAAGTTGATGACCTTTTTTTAGTCATCCGGCCAAAAACTTTAAAAAATACATATACAAAATTCTTTTCGTCCGTCGTGAGAGTCTTCACGCTCAACTTTGGGGGGGGGGGAACCAATGCATGGGCCGTCCCCTCCAACACCTCTTTTGGGGGACTGTCTCCCCCTGTTCCCCCTAGGTTTCCGCCCATGTGTAGAGTAGGGAAAGTATATTATGTACTTAGAAACTGTCATAATGATCAGTTCGAAAATCGCTGCAACAATAGGTTGTCATAAACGAACTTGAATCAGACTTCTATGCATGCAATAATAGGACTATGAACGTTGGACAGTGAAATAATTATGCAGGAGAAAATAATACTTGGAAAAACTGTATTGTGTTGATGCTTTTGCTCCAATTTTCTCAGACGTTCGTTTTCACTAATTAAAATAATATTACTGTTAAGGCGTATGCTGCCCTAAAGGTGTAAGCGATCAGCCCTCCTTCCCAGTTTCCCTACCCTCCATCCATCCGCCCCCCTTTCATTTTTCCTTCCATCTCATTTCCAATACAAAGATGAATGGCGAAGAAATTATTGAACAACCGAGCGATGAAAGGCGCCAGCAGCAGCGAAGCCGCCACCTTTGATCATGAGCCACGTAGAAAGCTGCATTGCTTTGCAGGCGATGAGACAATGACTTTAATTACACCTTCCGTACGTGGTGTCATGTGTCATGGTGGTGATCGGGAGGAACTCGCACATGCATGGTGTTGAACGATTAGTGAAAGTCGCCTCGCTTGCCTCAGATGTTAATGATGCCCGGATGTCCGTAATTTTTCTCTTCCATGTAGCCATGATAGTTGATAGACATGCAGTAGCAGAGAAATACCCAGCATCCGTTGTCGTCTTGCAAGTAGATCTATACCTGGTTCAGCAGCAACATTAATGGACTAGCCTATAGCCTACACATCATGACACATGGAAGAATTGTCATCACGGTTGATATTTTTGCTGCATCTTGTTATTATTTTATATTTTATATATTTTTTGTAGCACTGCTGTATGACAAGTAGGCCTAATTAAGCTTCAGTCGAGGCGCACAAGCAATTGTGCACTTTAAACAAATGGGCAACCGTGTAGCAGTAGCCTACATTATAGTATAATTATTCATAATTCATAATTCATTTCAGACATTTGTATAGCGCCTCTTCAAGAGAATCTACTCAGATTAAGCGCTCCCGACCCAACCACGCTACACGTTTCTTGACATTGCGGGACATTACAGGCCATGGTCGAGTAGTGGACATCGTTATAAAGCGTCACCGTTGCTTTTAAAGCCAAGCATTATTCATGATGCCTGGAATCCCCTCCCCTGCATTCGCCCATCTTTCAAACCCAATGGTGCGGCGGTTTAGATAATCTCCTGGCCCAAATCAGCTTGATCTTATAACTGCTTGTCCAAAATGGCCACAAATTAGTCTCTCCGAAACCGCAGTATCTGCGACTGCGCTCAGGCAATTTCACTGTCAGTTTTTCTACGACGTATGTAAAACGTCGGCGACACTATGTCTGTAGTCTACGTTACCAGCGATAGATAGATAATGGATGGACACCATTTGCCTCCCAATTTCCCCATAGTTCTTATCGACACCGATTCTCATTTATTTGTGACGTGCTTGGAACTGAAGCAATGAAGCAGAAGTTAGATAATGTTCCGCAAGTGTGTATATATATATTATATGTATAGTATATAATAATATTATGTATATATACAAGGTGATTCATTAAAAGACGTCCCATACATATTTCACTGTAACTCCGTCAAATGTCATGCTATGTGAAAGAAATTTTAAAGGAAGACAGAGGAGTTATTTCTAAACATTCGGAAAGTTAAAGTTTATGTTCAAATTAACCCCTTTGGCAGCTACGCATGCGCGAAGACGAGTACGCCACTGTTTGACTGATTCATCAATGATGCGCTGATCCATCTTGTCCCATACCTCCACAATTCGACTTCGCAACTCACTGACATCACATATTCGAGATCTGTAGACCTTCTCTTGCATGACACTCCATATCTTATAGTTCACTGGATTTAAATCAGGGTTGTTGGGTGGCCACAAAGTAGGCGGGATCAATTCAGATGTTTCAGTTTCCAGTAACGCAACAGTGTCTCGTGCTCTGTGCGCAGGAGCGCTATCCTGCTGGAAGATGAAATACTCATCGGTAATGTCACGAATGTCTCGTAAAAGGCCCTGTTTTAGTAGAACATCTCTATAATATTGTCCATTGATCTTAACGCCCGGTTCGATTAAATGGATATGTTCGTACGACCGTGTGCAGATACCATAAGGGATTTGTTGAAAATTGGTCGATTCCGCAAAAGACAATTTACTGGAACGTCCCTCTTCTGTGTACCGGCAGATGCGTGATTGTGAACATTCTGATTGTTATTGGGTGATGCCACAGTAAACAATTTCTCACTAGGAGGCTAAACCAGATGAAATTGACCAGGTTTGCATGATACAACCCCAGTGACTGACAGGAACGTTGAAATCTTGCTTATTTCTCGAGATTATCGTGACGTCATTAGTTTCGTCATCCGCGTTACGTCATTATAGCTCTGAACGTGACATAATTTATATAGCACTTGGCCGTATCATCAAACTTCATTGCTGTGAATTTTCGTTAAATTTGATGGTCATCCACATGAGTTATGCCAACTTATGTGTGGGACTTTTTTATGAATCACCGTGTATATATAACAGATCAAGCATGCACTGTCAATTATTGCTGGATTTTAGAAGTTCATTTCTTTGAAGCGGAAAGTTAGAGATTAGGCTTTAAAAAATACGCGAGTTAGATAAAGCGATGAATCAGCGATTTTGGACCTTGGTTGTATAGGGCCTACCGGAGAATCCAGAAGTTGAGAGAATAGGCGCCTATGGAGTCTATGGAGTTGAGGTCTGCTGAAAACTAACCTTCGTTACTTTATCAGCAAATTTGTAGGTCTCAACCCGTCAATGCTCAAGCCATAATAACTTATAATCTAATCCGATAATCAACACAATTTTCTCTCTCCGTCTCGACCTTTCTGTCTTTCTATATCTCCACCGTTCTTATCCTAGTTTCATCTACCTCAAACTCTCCTTCTCCTCTTCCTGTCTCATTTTTATCTCAGGTCTCTCACACTACCTCCTTCCCCTATGAATTTGCGCGCGAACGATGAATAGTTTGTCTCATTTTTATCTCAGGTCCCTCTCCGAACCCCTTCCCCTATGCATTCATTGCACGAACGATGGATAGTTTGTCGGCCGATCTATTATCTCGTTGCCATTAGCAGCAGCGAGACATGGCGTCTCCTTAGACGAAATCGAGTTCACTGTTATGTTGCTGAGGTTTCAAAGGTTAATTTGTCTTTTCTTTTCCATCGTATTTCTTTCTTTCTTTGTTTTTTGCCCGTTCGCAATAAACTCTTCGATACAAAGATAAACTCTTCGATACAAAGAACGATAGGCCTAATCAGAAAGATATCTTTCACATTTGATTTTTTAAAATCAAAGTGTCTTGTGTGCTAGGCTATTAAGCTTAGCATATGTAGCCTAAATCTTTTTGAGCAGGGAGCGCCTCCGTTTGGATGTCTGAAGAGGCGCTTCATATGCAATTCTTGGAATTAATTAATGATTTATAATTTGGACTTTAATAGGCCTTACTCAAAACGCTATCTAGGGTCTATAGCTGTCATTGGCTTTTACAGCATGGTAAGCTACTAAGCTCTAGTCTACGTTGGTCTTGCTACTGCTTAAAGGATTATAATGAGCCTCTAGTTAGCTGGGTCTATAATTAACTGAATAATCTACTAGTTCAACTTGAGTAGGCTAGCTAGGCCTAGCTATATAGTTACCTTAGTCTACGTTGCGACTATTGTTTTCAGCCACTGGCAAACTAATCTACGACTGTAAGTTGAACCGAAGCTTATACATATTAGGCTAATAACCGCCTATAATAGGCCTACACGTAGGCTACAGGAAGGAAGACCTTAGGCCTATTACTGATTGTAGTCGATCGGAGGGTCGATGAGGTATAATTGCATCACCATTAGGCTATAATGGGGCTGATTATCTCCAGCAGGTACGCGGTACGCTTATTCTCTCTATAGACCTATAAGCTTAGATAGCCTAACCTATTCAACGAACTGACCGGGACACGTAGGCCTACACGTGCTATAAGCTTAGGATATATTATAACTCCTGCTAACACTCTTGGTCATACCAGTAGGGAAGAAATTTGCGCAGGTAGCCTATTAAAGCCTATAGGTCATAAATGATTAGGCCTATTTAAATATCCGATCATGCAGATAATTACACTGAATCAATAGGGGATTCAAACTCATGGCAAAATAGTGCGCTTTAACAACGCTAGGCCATTATTCAGTTAGGAATTAAATGTTTGTCTTTTCTCATTTTCATTCCCATCAACGTAGCCAGGATTTTTCGGTTATCGAGTTTCTCCATACCTTTTATCCGGACAGATTCCTTTTCCTTATTCCAATCCACCCTTCCTCTATAGTCTATACAATCCATTATTTAACCCATTAAGGCTTTAACAGCGAGTATGTAAGATGCATGGAAAACTAATGCACCAATTCGTCGTTAGAAGGTTAAACTCACAAGAACAAAATGCACCTCCTGCTATCTCTGCACAATCATCATGTCGTTCACTAATGACATAAAACACTACTCTTCCCACTGTAGGCCTACCATATGGTTTCCATCGCGGTTCCTCCTTATCACTTCTGCTTCCATCGTCGCTCCTCAATTTTAAACATCATCCCTCGTGGTCGTCTGTCTGTTAACTCCTTGACCTTCTGATATCTATCTGGAACCAGACTTGACCTCGTAGACTTGCAGTCTAAAGGTTTTCTTTCTTGTCGTTCATCGGGTAATAATTAATAAACTAATAAAATTTCCGCATCCGATAAGCTTATAAATTATAGCTAGCTTTCTTTGGGGTAGACTATGCAGAAATCACGACAGCTCGGTAGGGTCGTTTCAGATAAAGTGAACCACTTTTCACGTTTGGCCACTTTGCTACCTTCAGAAGCATCGTATCAAGGATTCAAAGACATCATTTTAAAGAGCAGTGATTGCTCTATAAGGCTATGCAGTTAAACTGGACCAGTGTTGAGGTTGAGTGGGTCATACACCAATTCAAACTTTTAATGTCTAGTGGTTCTCTTTACCTGAAGTTTAAGATATAGTGAATCAGTTTTTTCGATAAAGTGAACCAGATCTTGCTTGTATCAAACTATACACTTATCCAAATGCAAAAGCCTAATAGTTTATATAAATCACAGCAGAATGTAAACATTTGCACCAATTTTAATATGTGTCAACCTAAACTGAACTTAGAAGTTGATCATCATGAGTTCATGCACAGGCATTGAGACTAGGCCCTATATGTCAACCATGGATCTGGTAATGCTGAGATTGCTCAAGAGATGGCCACATCTAGCATTCATTTGACCAATGACTTAGACCAGTGACTTAGTCATAGCTATGCAACTTTCATGTCAGTAGAGCTAACCTTTTCAGAGTGGCAATAGGCAAAAAGAGCACAAACAGCAAACCTCCAAAGTTTCAATTGACCAGAGCAGCCACAATTGCATTTGTGGATTCAAGATCATCGAGGAATGCAGTCAAACATAACAATTATTCAATGATGGTTAAGATTTGATTCTCTACAATTTTTGATAGTACTGGGAGAGGCCTAATGTTAGTTCTGTGAGTCAAAATTTCTTGCATCTTATTAAAGCCTAGCTTGCATAATAAATTTTTGCTGGAACTAAGAAACACTGTGTGGTACCAAAATAATATCTGTAAAGTTGACATTGTCTCAATGCCTGTGCTTGAACCGAGACCAAAAACTAAGGCACTGCTAAAGTTGCTTGATAGAGTTGGATTATGCAGGTTCTGCATTCTTAACACCACTATTTAAGCTCGAGTCAGACACAATCTCACAAATGGGTGCCAATTTTAGGTACCTGGTAGCCTAATACAATGTTTCAATGTTGCCTGGTGTAACTGAATCACACAATGGCCAAGTCTCAAAATAACTGGCCACCACATGCCAAAAACTGATGAAACTTTTATATGCATGCCTGTTTTGCGAAAGCATGTTGTCTTTCAATGCTCTTTCCATACAACCTGCATGGGTCCCACGTATAGGCCTAGGTCTATTTTTATTGTTGTCTTTTTCAGTGACAATTTTGCTGGTCTTTCTTTCTCCTTCTTTTCTTATGTTTTGTTCCATGATGGTGGAGTCTTCCCATTGTGGTGCAAATAAATTTATAGCTAAACTTCAAAAATGGATTTTTCGATAATAAAATTATTAGGCCTACTAGCATTAATTTGCTTACAATGTGGGCTGATTTTTATGTAGTCATAAGTAATATCCAATTTAGGCCTATCTATAATTCATTTACCAGGCTATTAGACTATCAGATAAAGTGAACCACTGGTTCACTTTAGTTGGACTTTTGTGGTTCACTTTACCAATGTGTGCAAGCAAAGTGGACCGCATGATTAAACTGGCACAAACGGCTCGCGGAATCGTTCAATCAGACATTTAAACTGCTTTTTTAATTCATTCACATGCCCGAATTCATACAGAGAAAAATTCCCTGCATAGGTTAATGCATTTAGCCGTAAAACCGACTTTTGTTATACCCCCTCTAAAAAGTAGGACACTTCAATTTGGGGAATTTTCGTCGGCGTCCGACATTTCTCTATCGATCATAACATGAGGTTGCTAGGTATGTTTCAAATAACCCGCTGACTTGGTAGCCAAGAGGCAGCGCAATCTAAAAATAGCCACCGCGTGAATTTGACATTAATAGTTTGGTGCACAGGCAATTTCTAGCAGAATTGGTTCACTCAACCTGATGGTTCACTTTATCTGAAACGACCCTATTTAATTCTCTTGTTCCGTCATTAGGCTAATTTTTATTTCCACCCATAATTTCCTCTATCTTTATCTTCTCTTCCAATCTCAATATCTTCCATTTCCGAATCCAATCTTTTCCTTTTTTCTCCACTCTTCCTTCTTCCACTCTTCTTTTGTCGTTTTCCCTCCTATAGCCTATGGGAGGCTATAGCCATTCATTCCTTCCCTCCGACGCTCCTGTTGAAGTTGCAATAACCCACTGCACTTCGAACACTCCTTTCATTCTTTCATCCGTTTTCTTTATTCATCCGCTCATTCCCTCCATTTTCCAAATGCCTTGATTCCTTCTTTCCGCCATTCATCCTTCCTTCTTTTCATCTTCCATTTCTTTCCTCCTTCTTTTCAGCATTCCATCCATCATTCCAAACACTCTGCAATAATTCCTCCTCTCGCCAATCCTCCGATCTCGATACCTTCCTACATTCCTTCCTTCCCTCCCATACTTCCTTCTTTCCTTCCACCTTTCCCTCCTTCCCTTATTTCCTTCCCTCCTTTTCTTTCTCCCTCCATTTCTTCCTTCCTCCGTTTCTTCCTACCTTCCTTCTACCTTTACTTCCTCCATTCCTTCCTTCCTCCATTCCTTCCTTCCTACTTTTCTTCCTTCCTCCCTCTGCTCATTCGTCGATTGGTAGGCCTACTGTTCTCGGTTCTTCAAGTTCGATGAACAAATCTGCTGTCTGCATTCCGTCTCCTTCCGACTCCATCCACCTCCTCCTCAGTACCACATCAATCAACTACGGCGCCTCCACATCCTCATTTTCCTCCACTTCCCTCCGTCTTATCGCTCCACATCATCACCTGAAAATTGCTTCCTTCTCCACATTATCATCGTCTCTCCTTATCGCTCTCCTACAACCCTAAACGTCCCCCTCGTCAAGTTTCTCGTCTTCTCTCAAAATTCTCTCCATCACCTTCATCTTCTGCAATTTTGTCCTCCTCTACTTCCACTCTCCCCATTCCTATTCCTCCCTACTCCAGTCCTCCCCCAGTTCATCTTCCTCCCACTCAATCTTCTCATGTATTTCCTCCTCTTACCATTCCCACACCTCCTCAAACTGCTCCTGTCTCCTCAGCAACCTTGCATTGTCCGCTAAATTCCCCCAAAGGATGCTGTTCTGCTGTTTTTCAACACCAGAAACAACGATTGTCACCCAATTGCTTCGCTTCTTAAATTCGTGTCTCTTCCCTCTGATGCATCCTCACCATATTCCTTCTAGCTCACGTTTTGTAAAGTAATGTAAATTTTGTGAACACGGCAGATATATACATTTCCCATCAACAATAATGGGTGGTTTGGGGGTTAAAGCAAAGAGGTCTCCACGATTTTATTTCAGGAAATGATATGCACTTAAATTTAGGGCTCATAAAGATCGTAGCTAAAAGTCAAAACGAAAACAATTATCAAGTCCTAAGCAAACTTGAAATATTGATTTCTTTATTAGGAGCAATTATCCAGCATGGATTCAACTCAATCTACTCAGAAGTGCTCCCAACCCTAGATCAACTAAATAGGACAGCCTTGAGATGAACTTGAACTGTCGACTCGGCAGTGCTAATAAAATATTAACACAATCTGCACTGGCTCCCAGTTGCTTTATTTGTTGCTACAGAGTTAAACCTAATTTACAACACATGATGATTAATCGGCCTATGAGCTGGATGAGTTCTCTTTGTTTTCTTCATCGACTTCGACAGTTAAACTCGATGGAGATTCATCTTCATTCGCATCTTCAGCGTCTTCATCGTCGTCGAGCGCTTCTTCGTCTTTCGAGCAGTCGACTTGAAGAGCAGATTCGTCGTCTTCGTCTTCAACGTCCATCAGAAACAGACGAACTCTTCGTCTCGACGAAAACAACTAAAAGAAGAAATAATTATAACAATATAACGATATAGCGATATAACGATATAACAATATAACGGTATAACGATATAACGATATAACAATATAATGATATAACGATATAACAATATAACGATATAACGATATAACTATATAACGATATAATAATATAACGATTATAACGATATAATAATCATCATCATCATCATTACGGTCCATGGGCTCAGTGCCCGTTGGTGTCAATCGCATGTTTCACCGTCAGTCTCCACTTGTCTCTCTCCTGTGCCATTCTGCTCAGTTTGTATATCTCCATTTCGCACCAATCTGTAATGTCGTCCAGCCATTCCCTACACGGTCTTCCCCTAATCCCCGTTCCGTCCATCATCCCAAAGATAGTTTGCTTGACGAGTCTCTCATTTCCCATTCTGCACACATGTCCAAAAAAATTTAGTTTTCTTTCCATTATTATTTGCTTGATGTTTTTCTTATTTCCTACTCGTGCGCGCACCTCCACATTTGTTATTTTCTGCTCCCATCTGATGTGTAATATCCTCCTGTAGCATCTCATCTCAAATGCCAATAGTTTGTTTGTATCCCGCTTACGTAGAGTCCAGGTTTCGCATGCATATAGTAGTATGCTAAATATGCACGTTTTTATAATTTCTATTTTGGTTTTTATGCTGATTTCACGACTTCTCCATAGATTCCCGAATGCCGCCAATGCTCCTGCTGCCTTCGCTATCCTTCTGCCGATCTCCTTTCCGCAGTCATTATCCCATGTCAGCAGACTTCCAAGGTATACAAATTCTTCCACGTTCTCCAGATCCTCCCCGTTGACTTCGATTGATGTCCTGTTAGTCTTTTCGCCAAAGGTCATTGTTTTGGTTTTGCTATGGTTTATTTTCAGGCCTACCTCCTCTCCTTCACTGCATAAGATATTTAAATTTTCCTGTATGTTCTTGATGTCATCTTCTATTAGGTCAATATCGTCTGCGAATATGAGATTGTTGATCAGTGTTCCGTGCATGGAAATCCCGGTTTTTCTTTCCCTGATCTTTTCCATGACTCTTTCTAAGTATGTAATGAATTCAGTGGGGGAGATAGGATCTCCCTGTTTGGCGCCCACTGAGATTTTAAACCAATTACCAATTTCCCCATCCCCACCCACTCTAATTGCTGATTTAGCCTCTGTGCATGCGCAGTGGAGCAGTTGTGTTAGCCTTCTTCCAACTCCAAATGACCTGAGTATCGCTTGAAGTATGTCGTGCCTCACAGAGTCAAATGCTTTTTGAAAGTCAATGAAGCAATTGTATATTAATTTTCCCTTCCTTTTCGCTTTTTCCCCTATGAGCCTAAGTATTAATATCTGCTGTGTTGTGTTACGATCCTTCCTGAATCCAGCCTGTTCCTCAGCCATGTGTTCTTCCACCTGTGATTTCAGTCTTTCTAGCAGGATGGACATCAATACCTTACTCATGTGATTCATCAGTGCTATTGTTCTGTAGTTGCTACAGTTTGATAAATCGCCCTTCTTGGGAATTGCTACTATGATTGATCGCGTCCATTCTTCTGGTATTCGTCCCTCTCTCCACGCTTGGTTGCATATGCTGTGAATTCTTTGAGCTAGTGTCTCTCCTCCTGCCTTCATAATTTCCCCCGTGATTCGATCGGTTCCTGCTGCTTTGTTGTTTCTAAGTTTAGCTATGGCTGCTTCCACTTCTTCCAGAAGAATGTCCTCCTCCTCGTCTTCCCTTGGAGGTGGTGTTATTTTCTCTAGCTTTCTGATGATGTCACTGTTGTCCCCTGCTGTCTTGTATAGTTCGCTGCAATATTCGGTCCAACGCTCTTTTATCTCCTCTTTGTCCTGCAGGATGTTGCCGTGCTTGTCCGTAATTGCTGTCTGTCTTGGTTTCCACGGTCTGCTCAGCCTTTTTATGAGTTGATATGATTGTCTGCATCTGTTGTTTGCTGCTGTATTCTCTATGGCTTCATGTTGGTCCCTTAGCCATCTTTCTTTGTCCATTCTTGCTGCTTTCTTAACCTTGTTGCATTGATATCTATACTCTTTAGCCCTTTCGTCCGATTCCATTCGCCTCTGTTTCATCTCTCGTTTTTGCTTTGCCAGCTCCAATGTCTGGTTTGAGATCCAAGGTTTGTTGCGCCTCTGGACTGTTGGTAGTGTGGCCTCCATTACTTTTTGTATGATTTTGTTCAGTTGAGTGACTCTTTTGTCCAGATCGTGTTCTTCTTCCTCCTCTGTTTGTATCTTCAGTTCCCTTTCCAATTCCCTGCGGAATGTTTCCCGTGTTTCGTTGATCTTCGTGGCTTCCAAATCCACCTCCAGTTCATGTCTTCTGCGTTGTCCCGTCCGTCTAAGTCTTGCCTTGAACTTTGCCATTACCATGCTGTGGTCTGATGTGACGTCCGCTCCTTGGTAGGTTCGGCAGTTCCATATCGCAGATTTCCATCTCTTTTCTACCAATATCATATCGATCATGTTCGTATGCTTTCCATCTGGGGATATCCATGTCCATTTCCTGCAATTCTTTTGCTGAAATCTTGTGTTGCTGATGTACATGCTGTGTTTTGAGGCGAATTCAAGGAGCCTTTCGCCTCTGTCGTTTCTGTCGCCGTAACCATATCTTCCCATTGCCCCTTCCCAGCCCCTGTTGTCTCTTCCCACCTTCGCGTTCCAGTCGCCCATGATTATTTTTATGTCTTTCTTTGGTATATTGCTTATCGCCCTTTCGAGGTCTTCGTAAAATGTTTCGATATCCTCTTCTGTGCTTTCTGCCGTGGGTGCATATACCTGGGTTACTGCGACATTGAGCGGTGTTCCTCGGAATCTTGCTGTTATTATTCTTGCATTTGCCGGATTGTACCCCAGCAAGGCCTCTTTGGCCTTTTTGCTCAGTATGAAACCCACTCCCTTGTAGTGCTTTTTCTCTTCACCCGACCATATGATTTCACCTCCATTCATTTCTCCCCTTCCTGTCCATCTCATCTCCGCCATACCCAGAATGTCGCAATTGTATGGTTCGATTTCTTTCCGTAGCAGTTCGAGTTTTCCTGTGCTATAAAGTGTTTGTAATATAACGATATAATGATATAACGATATAACAATATAACGATATAACGCTATAACAATATAACGATATAACAATATAATGATATAACAATATAACAATATCTTCACTTGCATCAATGAAGAAGCTTTTTTCTTTCTAAGGACGGCTGCTACTCTTGTCATGATGGTCATAAACGGGAGTTTGTCATCCATTGACCTATTCTTTGTCCTGCAAATTATGTGGGTTTTTAATATTGTCTCTTTCACTGATGACCTGCGGTTTTAGTTTTCCCTTTTGATAATGAGACCTTTTTAGCTTACAAGTTTAGTCAGAGAGCTGGCAGCTAATACCGACAGCTAATACTGACCAGACAAGAACTGATAGGTACCGGTAATACAGACCAGACAAGAACAGGCACTAACACTGACAGCTAATGCTGACCACATAAGAACTGGCAGCTAATATTGACAATACAAGACCTGGCAGCTAATATTGACATCTAATACTGACCAGTCAAAAGCTGGCAGCTACTACTGACAATACAAGACCTGGCAGCTAATACTGGCAGCTAATACTGACCACACAGGACACTTTCCGAATTCCGTTGGCGGCAAATTTCGACGCCTTCATGTTTTCGAGCAATCGGAAACCTTCGACAGATCCAGATCCGTCAACATCCTTACTCGATCTGGAAAACACGAAATGGAAAACGGTTTTGTAGAATCCAAGTAAACATTTACAGCAATTCATGCATCCCTCCTACAATACAATCACAGGAAGCGGGAAAACTATGTGTCAATGTCATCTTGATTGTAAACACGTCAATGCTGAAATTGTTCCAACATAATAAAACCAGAAATTAGTCCTTATAAGTTACAGTTTTTGAGTTACCCTGAAGCACCTGTCATATGCATACGGACAAACAGAGCTCCAGAAATTAGGCATAAATCTTTCAGCAAGACCCGTGCTCATGGGCGGAGTTTGGTTTTCGTTCTTGGGGGGCTAACCCCGAGTCTGGGCCTTCTGGGGGGGCTAACCACGAAAAAAGACTCCATTTTCATGGTAAAAAAGTTGAACCTGGGCCTTCTTGGGGGAGGCTTAGCCCCCCCCCCCCTAGCCCCTGATAAACTCCGCCCATGCCCATGCTCTGCTAGCGACTGCTACCTACAAGTTGTATCTTGATGTGGACACTACTAGCGCCACAGAAGCTGCATGCAGACTACAATACAGGTGCTTAGAAATCAAAGAAATAGCTCATAATGCTGGGAATGCCGTGGAAATTAAAAATATTAGAATCCTATGGGAATGTTCATTTTAGGGCTGGATAACAAGTGTTCAGGTATTGATACTTACAGTTTGTTAAGGTGGACAGGTTCTTTTTGGTCTTCAGCGGATATTGGTTTGAAGAAAACTTCCAACGACGAAACGGCAACCTGCAGAAGTATCGGCCGACCATTGTCGCAGTCCTCTTGAAGCAACAGCGACAACGTGTTGCTCTCGTAAAACGACAAATCGAGAACCAGACAATTAGACAGACTGCAACAGAGCAACAAGAAAAGATCATCATCGTCATCGTTGTCATCAACAACATCATCTCATCATTGTCACCATCATCATCATCATCATCGTCGTCGTCGTCATCATCATCATCATCATCGTCATCACCATCGTCGTCGTCGTCATCATCATCATCATCATCATCATCATCATCATCATCAATTGCCAGCTGCCCTCTGGTCATTTTCCCCAACTAAACCCTTTCTCTGTGACCAACTAGCTGTATGGTCAGTATTAGCTGCCATGTCACATGCAATTATGCATCGATAATAACAGATGTTGTCACTGTTGAAACAAAACTTTTTCTCTTTTACAATAAACAAATGCAGATGAGGATGATGGATGCGTGAATTCAGACTCACTTCTTTATCTGCTGCCGTGCTGTTCGTTCCTTCGGCAGCTTAATCTGATCTGGTTCCATCACAAGGACCTCCAACTGACAGCTGCCAATCAAACACAAAACCACCTGACATCATCATACCTTGATTCTACTCACTGCATCTGTACTTATCACATCCATGGGTAAAGTGATGGCGATGATGATTACGGCATTATCAGAAATGATGATAAAGGCAATGATCATTCATGAAGTGAGGTATCCCTGCCTTTCAGCTGACAAAGCCCCACATCTTTCCTTAGTTTTTAACTCGGAAAGTCTTGCTGTTGTTGCAGTAACAAGATTAATCTTCCACGGTCTCAATGCACATACTGATGGTGATAGACTGAATGGTGATAGGACTGGGTTCCAATGATGAGTATGATCACTAAACCGTGATCGGCCCAGTTGTCTGGAATGGGCTCCCATAGGAGTGTCGTGGTTATATTAAATGATTATCAAATTAAACACTTGCTATGCATGTATAATTATTAATTATAGGTAGAAGTTAAGCTAGGCAATTTAATTGGCGAGTTTAGGTAATATGTGTGGCAACATATAAAATATTAATACATAAAACCAATGACTGCAGCTAAGCGTAATAACGAGTGGTCAAGATTACCATGACAACAAAGGACGCTAATCCTATTCGTGATTGGTGCAAACTGGAAGCGAATGACGTGACGAGTTAAAAATGACGTCAGCGAAGTGGACGTTAAGTTTTTGACTCTCTACAGGTATATCTGGAAATGGTGGTTGTTTCGCTGCGGTGATCAATCCAAAGTTGTGATTTTCAGAGTAGAGACGAAGGTAATTGAACGGTTCGGACGATCAACCGATAGTTCAAAGTATTGTGCATTAAGTGCAACGCAATTTAAATGAGAAATTTGCGTTAGTGCATAATAATCATCGTGTGAAGTGTGAGACACTTGCGAAGAAGACGAACTCTTAGGCAACAGACTGAAGAGTCGTGTAATTTGAATCGGCAAGCGAACAGCTGATCGGCGTGTGAAGTACGAAGGACGTTTGGTCAACTGGAGAAGAGCTGTGAGGTGAATGCGATGATTCATCTCGTGTGCAACTGATTCACGGCAAGATACGAGTAAGACGTTTGGTGTGGTCACTTCCATGACTGCATATTCAACCGTCTGATCAACATTCTTGACTGCGAAGAATCGGACGACGGAGAGAGCCGAAGACATTCGAGTTTCATACAACTCGACAGATAAGCGCAAATATAATATTTCCTAAGTAACTCGCCACACTAGGTAAATAGGATTGTTATTTGTTTGTGCATATGAATAATATTGAATAACTTTATATTATATATATTTCATAAGAACTGGGAGTTCGTTGAATTTGGAAGAATTTCTTGAGTAAGTTAAACCCAACCGATTAACCACTAGGATAATAAAGTGCCCTTTTACACGGGATACGACAACTATGGGGTCCTACGTTCCGGAATATTAAAACTGGATTTTTTAACTAACACTCGAAATATCAACGAACAATAATCTCAAGTATTGAAAATGTATAGTTTAAAAGTTATCGCTTTTGCGATTGCGAAAGAACGACTTTATTAATAAGCGTTTACTCGATGCGAATTGTTTAGTAAAGATTAACCTCGCGTAACCATAGAGTACGCATCTCAAGAGGGAACATTTTATTAATCTTATTTAAGATTATCTTTTGAAGAATTTAATTCTTGTATAGCGAAAGCTATTGGGAAATACTTGTTAACTGAGTAAACAAGTAAGTAGACCATGTCGTCATTTGGAGAACATGAACAGTGGGTTAAACTCGCTAAAGAGATGGGAATGGAAGGTGATGAGTTGAAGACGTTTGTGCGTGATAGACAGCAGGAAGCAAGAGACGACAGACTGCGTGAACGAGAAGATCGAAAGCTTAAAGATGAGGCAGCGGCTGAAAAAGATAGACTAGCCAGAGCACAAGAATTAGAGTTAGCAAAAATAGCTGATGCAAGACTTGAAAGAGAGGCGAATGACGCCAGACTGGAACGGGAAAGTCGTGCGAATGAGGCCAGACTTGAAAGAGAGGCGAATGAGGCGCGATTAGTTCGTGAAGCGGCCGAATGTCAAGCTAGGAGAAATATGGACCTTGAAGTCAAAAAGCTTGAATGTGAATTGAGGATGAGAGAAATTGATTCTCGGAATAATCAGAATCGTGGTGAGGCCACATTCACAATGGTTGGCGATGGTTCATACCAAGGAAACAATAACCATAACAGAGGAATGAAGGATATCAAGTTCCCTGTATTCAATGAGAATAAAGATTGCTTGGATGCATATTTATTAAGGTTTGAAAGGACATGCACGGCATACGAGATAGCAACAGAAAATTGGTCTCTGATGCTAGCCAAGCATCTTGAAGGAAAAGCGTTAGAGGTGTATCAAAGAATGTCATCTGAGGAGACACAAGATTACGAGTGTTTGAAAAGACATCTGTTAAAAAGGTTTCAATTAACAGAGGGTGGATATCGTAACAAGTTTAAGATGAGTAAAATGGAGTCAGGTGAAACACCTACAGATTTTGTGCATAGGTTGAGGAGATATATGCAGCAGTGGCTACTTCAAGCTGGATTCGAGAAAACCTACGAAGGAATGGAGAACTTATTATTAAGAGATCAGTTCTACCTTACGTGTAGCAATGAACTTAAGATGTTCCTCAAAGAAAGAGGCAAGATGAGTCTAGAGGACACCTTGAACTGTGCCGAGTCTTATATCGAAGGCGCACGGATATAAATACACAGAAAGTAGTCTAAGGCCTCCAGTGAAATTCAGTAACGAAAGGCCGAATGTGAAACCGTTCGACGATAAATCAAGAGAGAAGTTTAATGGAAACATAAATAGAGGACGAGGAGACATGAAACAGAACAGGGAGACGAATCATAATGGAAGTATGAATAGAGGAGTTAGCAGAGAAAGAGAACAGGCGGCTGAACATAAGATAACTTGTTTCTCATGTGGCCGAACCGGACACAAGTCATATGATTGTTCACACAAACAAAAAGGAGTTGTTAAACATACTGCGGCGGCTATACAAGTATATGAGAATAGGGCGTACAAGATAGCGCAAGCAAATGAAGAGTTGAAACTAAATGAAGTTGAAAAAGAGGAAGAACGTAAGAAGGAATTACCGATACAGTTGGCAGCAAGTACAATGGTTACTGATCGGAGAGATGATGGCGATGACCTTGAGAATAAAAATGAAGGTCAGCTAAAGGTGAACGGTGTGAATGCCAGTTGTCTATATGACTCTGGGTCAAGCACATGTATTGTCAAGAGATCACTGGTAAATGATGTTGATTTCACAGGAAGAGAAGCCCAATGCATATTAATCGATGGGACATTGAGAAATTTTCCGACAGCAAAGGTTAATATTGAAAGTGAGTATTTTACAGGAAACGTTGAAGCAATGGTGATGGAAGAACCGGTGAAACCAGTAATTATCGGTAGGATGAAGGGACTAAAATATCTGGTAGTGAAAGAAACTACAGATAACATGATAAACTGTGATCGGAGTGATACAGATGATAACGAGAATAGAGAGGATAGATTGAAAAAGATTCAGAAATCTTTAAGTGTTGAGTCACAAGGACAAAGTGACAAAAAGAAAGTTCATTTTGCGAGTGAAATCACAAGTGAATTAAATGATGATGTAACGGATGACGTCATCGAGAATGATGATGTGTGCCAAACGACAGCAGCAGTTGAAACCAGAGCGGAATCAAAGAAAGTAACAAAATACAAACAGTTGAAAGTTACTGAGATGCCGGATTTAAATGTATCAACAAAAGAAATTAAAGAGTTACAAAGCAAAGATGAGACTTTGAAGAAGTTTTGGGATAAAGCAATTGATTGGAGTGGTGATGACAGTGTAACAGAGAAAGTTCTTTATGTGAAGAAGAACGGATTTTTGTATAGGAGATTCATGGAGACAACGGAAGATGATGCGAAGTGGCAGTTAATGGTCCCGAAGGAACTTAGAGGTAAAGTATTAGCCGTGGCCCATAACTCGCTATTGTCAGCACATTTGGGTATGAAGAAAACCCATGATAAAATTGTGAATGAATTTTATTGGCCATCGATAGGACAAGAAATTAAAAGGTATGTCCTGAGTTGTGATGTATGCCAAAAGTCGGTAGACAAAAAGGTGAGCCACAGAGCACCGATGGGACATCTTCCGGTACTGGATGTACCATTCAAACATGTCTGTGTAGACATTATCGGAGTGATAGAACCTATGTCATCAAGAGGTTATCGTTATATATTAACGATAGTGGATTTGAGTACCAGATACCCAGAAGCGATTCCACTGAAAGGAATAACTACAGAGGAAGTGGCGGAAGCCTTGTTCAATTTTTATTGTCGCATGGGTGTTCCTCAGAAAATCCATACTGACAGAGGGAGCCAATTCACTTCAGAATTGATGGCTGAAGTTAACAAGATGTTGTTAATCAAGCACACTTTCACTAGCCCTTACCATGCTATGGGAAATGGATGTGTGGAGAGACTTAACGGAACAATAAAAGCAACGTTGAGGAAGCTAATAGGAGAACAGGTCAAGGAATGGGACAGGTTCTTAGCACCATTATTGTTCGCGTTACGAGACACTGTACACGAAAGTCATGGGTTCACACCCTTTGAATTAATTTTTGGAAGGTCATGCAGAGGACCAATACAGATATTGAAGGAACTCTGGACAAATGAGAAAGTGGAGGATGAAGTAAAAGATGTTTATACATACATGACCGATTTGAGAGAAAGAATAGAAGAAACATGTGATATGGCACAGAAGGCCATACATAAAGCAAATGAAAAGAATAAGAAGTATTATGATAAGAAAGCACGATACAGAGAGTTGAAGATAGGAGATAAAGTTTTATTACTGTTACCCAGTTGTAACAATAAGATGCTTGTAAAATGGCAAGGACCATTTGTGGTCAGAGGCAAAATAGGAGATTATGATTACAAGGTGGAAATTGATGGTGGAAAACTCAAAACATATCACATCAATATACTAAAGAAGTACTACGAGAGAAATGGAGAAGGTAATGATGTAGAAACGTCAGCATACATATCGGCGATAGTACATGATGGTAAAGATGGTGAAGATGAAGAAGAAGAGATATTGAGCTTATATGTAAGTAAACAAACGGAGACTTACAAAGATGTGGATATCAATCCTAAATTGACGGAAAAACAGAAAAGAGAATTAAGGGAACTACTGAGAGAACATGAGGACATATTCAGTGATAAGCCAGGAAGGACAGACATGGTAAAGCATGAGATTCATCTGACGAGTGATGAGCCAATTCGGTTACGAGCTTATCCAACGCCATATCACCTCCAAGCGGAGATAAACAAAGAATTGGAGACGATGCTAGATAATGGAATTATAGAAAGATCGGAAGCAGCGTATGCAGCGCCGCTTGTAGTTGTTAAGAAGTCAGACGGAAGTAACAGACTTTGCTGTAATTATAAACAACTCAACAAAGTGACAGTATTCGATCCAGAACCGATGATGTCGAATGAGGATATTTTCAATAAACTCAGTGGAAGTAAAATCTATAGCAAGTTCGATTTCTGTAAAGGGTATTGGCAGATACCAATGAGCGAAGAATCAAAAGACTTAACCACATTTATCTGTGCAAGCGGATTATATAAATTCAATGTGTTACCATTTGGACTAGTCAATAGCGCGTCCAGTTATAATCGCTTGATACGGAAAATATTACATGGAACTGAAAATCTAGAAAGTTATGTCGACGATATTCTTGCTCATACAAAAGGATGGGACGAACACATGAAGACGTTAAGAGAGTTTTTCACAAGAGTGAGAAAAGCTCATTTGACATTGAAACCGAAGAAATGTTCACTAGGATATGGCAAGATAGATTTCCTAGGCCATACATTGAACAACGACGATATAAGCCCTAAGGGAGAATCTATTGACAAGATTGTGGAAATGCCACAGCCTAAGACGAAGAAGCAAGTGAGAAGCTTTTTAGGAGCGATAAATTACTATCGAAAGTTTATTCCACATTGTGCAGAATTGATGGCACCGTTGAGCGACTTGACTAAAAAGTTAGCTCCTAACAATGTTGAATGGAACCAAGAGTTAGGTGAAAGTTTTAAGCAGTTGAAAGAAGCACTAGCTAAGACACCAATCCTTAGGTTACCAGACTTGGAGAAAGAATTTATAATACAGACAGATGCATCAGGAAAAGGGATAGGTTGTGTTCTTATTCAACAATATGAAGGAATAAACCATCCGATAGCATATGCGAGTAGAAAACTGTTGGAAAGAGAGATGCGATATTCAGTTGAGGAAAGAGAATGTTTAGCCATAATGTGGGGAATCAGTAGATTTGATCGATATTTGTGTGGAAGAGAGTTTGTGATCGAGACTGACCATTGTGGACTACAGTACATGAAGGAAGGGAGGATGAAGAATGCAAGAGTCATGAGGTGGAGCCTTGCCCTTCAAAATTATTGTTTTACAATACGTTACATTAAGGGATGTAATAATGTAATGTCCGATTATTTAAGTAGAGGATTGACCTAAGATTTAAGTAAATCAATGGTGATACTATAGGTAGATAAGAAGTAGTTGTGTTAGGTTGTGATGTTGTGTAAAGTAGTATAAGCATAGGCATAAGCAGTTATTGTAATTTGATAATTAGATAAGTTGATAAAGCCTGTGTACAGACTTTTGAAGAAAGGGTATTTGTCGTGGTTATATTAAATGATTATCAAATTAAACACTTGCTATGCATGTATAATTATTAATTATAGGTAGAAGTTAAGCTAGGCAATTTAATTGGCGAGTTTAGGTAATATGTGTGGCAACATATAAAATATTAATACATAAAACCAATGACTGCAGCTAAGCGTAATAACGAGTGGTCAAGATTACCATGACAACAAAGGACGCTAATCCTATTCGTGATTGGTGCAAACTGGAAGCGAATGACGTGACGAGTTAAAAATGACGTCAGCGAAGTGGACGTTAAGTTTTTGACTCTCTACAGGTATATCTGGAAATGGTGGTTGTTTCGCTGCGGTGATCAATCCAAAGTTGTGATTTTCAGAGTAGAGACGAAGGTAATTGAACGGTTCGGACGATCAACCGATAGTTCAAAGTATTGTGCATTAAGTGCAACGCAATTTAAATGAGAAATTTGCGTTAGTGCATAATAATCATCGTGTGAAGTGTGAGACACTTGCGAAGAAGACGAACTCTTAGGCAACAGACTGAAGAGTCGTGTAATTTGAATCGGCAAGCGAACAGCTGATCGGCGTGTGAAGTACGAAGGACGTTTGGTCAACTGGAGAAGAGCTGTGAGGTGAATGCGATGATTCATCTCGTGTGCAACTGATTCACGGCAAGATACGAGTAAGACGTTTGGTGTGGTCACTTCCATGACTGCATATTCAACCGTCTGATCAACATTCTTGACTGCGAAGAATCGGACGACGGAGAGAGCCGAAGACATTCGAGTTTCATACAACTCGACAGATAAGCGCAAATATAATATTTCCTAAGTAACTCGCCACACTAGGTAAATAGGATTGTTATTTGTTTGTGCATATGAATAATATTGAATAACTTTATATTATATATATTTCATAAGAACTGGGAGTTCGTTGAATTTGGAAGAATTTCTTGAGTAAGTTAAACCCAACCGATTAACCACTAGGATAATAAAGTGCCCTTTTACACGGGATACGACAACTATGGGGTCCTACGTTCCGGAATATTAAAACTGGATTTTTTAACTAACACTCGAAATATCAACGAACAATAATCTCAAGTATTGAAAATGTATAGTTTAAAAGTTATCGCTTTTGCGATTGCGAAAGAACGACTTTATTAATAAGCGTTTACTCGATGCGAATTGTTTAGTAAAGATTAACCTCGCGTAACCATAGAGTACGCATCTCAAGAGGGAACATTTTATTAATCTTATTTAAGATTATCTTTTGAAGAATTTAATTCTTGTATAGCGAAAGCTATTGGGAAATACTTGTTAACTGAGTAAACAAGTAAGTAGACCATGTCGTCATTTGGAGAACATGAACAGTGGGTTAAACTCGCTAAAGAGATGGGAATGGAAGGTGATGAGTTGAAGACGTTTGTGCGTGATAGACAGCAGGAAGCAAGAGACGACAGACTGCGTGAACGAGAAGATCGAAAGCTTAAAGATGAGGCAGCGGCTGAAAAAGATAGACTAGCCAGAGCACAAGAATTAGAGTTAGCAAAAATAGCTGATGCAAGACTTGAAAGAGAGGCGAATGACGCCAGACTGGAACGGGAAAGTCGTGCGAATGAGGCCAGACTTGAAAGAGAGGCGAATGAGGCGCGATTAGTTCGTGAAGCGGCCGAATGTCAAGCTAGGAGAAATATGGACCTTGAAGTCAAAAAGCTTGAATGTGAATTGAGGATGAGAGAAATTGATTCTCGGAATAATCAGAATCGTGGTGAGGCCACATTCACAATGGTTGGCGATGGTTCATACCAAGGAAACAATAACCATAACAGAGGAATGAAGGATATCAAGTTCCCTGTATTCAATGAGAATAAAGATTGCTTGGATGCATATTTATTAAGGTTTGAAAGGACATGCACGGCATACGAGATAGCAACAGAAAATTGGTCTCTGATGCTAGCCAAGCATCTTGAAGGAAAAGCGTTAGAGGTGTATCAAAGAATGTCATCTGAGGAGACACAAGATTACGAGTGTTTGAAAAGACATCTGTTAAAAAGGTTTCAATTAACAGAGGGTGGATATCGTAACAAGTTTAAGATGAGTAAAATGGAGTCAGGTGAAACACCTACAGATTTTGTGCATAGGTTGAGGAGATATATGCAGCAGTGGCTACTTCAAGCTGGATTCGAGAAAACCTACGAAGGAATGGAGAACTTATTATTAAGAGATCAGTTCTACCTTACGTGTAGCAATGAACTTAAGATGTTCCTCAAAGAAAGAGGCAAGATGAGTCTAGAGGACACCTTGAACTGTGCCGAGTCTTATATCGAAGGCGCACGGATATAAATACACAGAAAGTAGTCTAAGGCCTCCAGTGAAATTCAGTAACGAAAGGCCGAATGTGAAACCGTTCGACGATAAATCAAGAGAGAAGTTTAATGGAAACATAAATAGAGGACGAGGAGACATGAAACAGAACAGGGAGACGAATCATAATGGAAGTATGAATAGAGGAGTTAGCAGAGAAAGAGAACAGGCGGCTGAACATAAGATAACTTGTTTCTCATGTGGCCGAACCGGACACAAGTCATATGATTGTTCACACAAACAAAAAGGAGTTGTTAAACATACTGCGGCGGCTATACAAGTATATGAGAATAGGGCGTACAAGATAGCGCAAGCAAATGAAGAGTTGAAACTAAATGAAGTTGAAAAAGAGGAAGAACGTAAGAAGGAATTACCGATACAGTTGGCAGCAAGTACAATGGTTACTGATCGGAGAGATGATGGCGATGACCTTGAGAATAAAAATGAAGGTCAGCTAAAGGTGAACGGTGTGAATGCCAGTTGTCTATATGACTCTGGGTCAAGCACATGTATTGTCAAGAGATCACTGGTAAATGATGTTGATTTCACAGGAAGAGAAGCCCAATGCATATTAATCGATGGGACATTGAGAAATTTTCCGACAGCAAAGGTTAATATTGAAAGTGAGTATTTTACAGGAAACGTTGAAGCAATGGTGATGGAAGAACCGGTGAAACCAGTAATTATCGGTAGGATGAAGGGACTAAAATATCTGGTAGTGAAAGAAACTACAGATAACATGATAAACTGTGATCGGAGTGATACAGATGATAACGAGAATAGAGAGGATAGATTGAAAAAGATTCAGAAATCTTTAAGTGTTGAGTCACAAGGACAAAGTGACAAAAAGAAAGTTCATTTTGCGAGTGAAATCACAAGTGAATTAAATGATGATGTAACGGATGACGTCATCGAGAATGATGATGTGTGCCAAACGACAGCAGCAGTTGAAACCAGAGCGGAATCAAAGAAAGTAACAAAATACAAACAGTTGAAAGTTACTGAGATGCCGGATTTAAATGTATCAACAAAAGAAATTAAAGAGTTACAAAGCAAAGATGAGACTTTGAAGAAGTTTTGGGATAAAGCAATTGATTGGAGTGGTGATGACAGTGTAACAGAGAAAGTTCTTTATGTGAAGAAGAACGGATTTTTGTATAGGAGATTCATGGAGACAACGGAAGATGATGCGAAGTGGCAGTTAATGGTCCCGAAGGAACTTAGAGGTAAAGTATTAGCCGTGGCCCATAACTCGCTATTGTCAGCACATTTGGGTATGAAGAAAACCCATGATAAAATTGTGAATGAATTTTATTGGCCATCGATAGGACAAGAAATTAAAAGGTATGTCCTGAGTTGTGATGTATGCCAAAAGTCGGTAGACAAAAAGGTGAGCCACAGAGCACCGATGGGACATCTTCCGGTACTGGATGTACCATTCAAACATGTCTGTGTAGACATTATCGGAGTGATAGAACCTATGTCATCAAGAGGTTATCGTTATATATTAACGATAGTGGATTTGAGTACCAGATACCCAGAAGCGATTCCACTGAAAGGAATAACTACAGAGGAAGTGGCGGAAGCCTTGTTCAATTTTTATTGTCGCATGGGTGTTCCTCAGAAAATCCATACTGACAGAGGGAGCCAATTCACTTCAGAATTGATGGCTGAAGTTAACAAGATGTTGTTAATCAAGCACACTTTCACTAGCCCTTACCATGCTATGGGAAATGGATGTGTGGAGAGACTTAACGGAACAATAAAAGCAACGTTGAGGAAGCTAATAGGAGAACAGGTCAAGGAATGGGACAGGTTCTTAGCACCATTATTGTTCGCGTTACGAGACACTGTACACGAAAGTCATGGGTTCACACCCTTTGAATTAATTTTTGGAAGGTCATGCAGAGGACCAATACAGATATTGAAGGAACTCTGGACAAATGAGAAAGTGGAGGATGAAGTAAAAGATGTTTATACATACATGACCGATTTGAGAGAAAGAATAGAAGAAACATGTGATATGGCACAGAAGGCCATACATAAAGCAAATGAAAAGAATAAGAAGTATTATGATAAGAAAGCACGATACAGAGAGTTGAAGATAGGAGATAAAGTTTTATTACTGTTACCCAGTTGTAACAATAAGATGCTTGTAAAATGGCAAGGACCATTTGTGGTCAGAGGCAAAATAGGAGATTATGATTACAAGGTGGAAATTGATGGTGGAAAACTCAAAACATATCACATCAATATACTAAAGAAGTACTACGAGAGAAATGGAGAAGGTAATGATGTAGAAACGTCAGCATACATATCGGCGATAGTACATGATGGTAAAGATGGTGAAGATGAAGAAGAAGAGATATTGAGCTTATATGTAAGTAAACAAACGGAGACTTACAAAGATGTGGATATCAATCCTAAATTGACGGAAAAACAGAAAAGAGAATTAAGGGAACTACTGAGAGAACATGAGGACATATTCAGTGATAAGCCAGGAAGGACAGACATGGTAAAGCATGAGATTCATCTGACGAGTGATGAGCCAATTCGGTTACGAGCTTATCCAACGCCATATCACCTCCAAGCGGAGATAAACAAAGAATTGGAGACGATGCTAGATAATGGAATTATAGAAAGATCGGAAGCAGCGTATGCAGCGCCGCTTGTAGTTGTTAAGAAGTCAGACGGAAGTAACAGACTTTGCTGTAATTATAAACAACTCAACAAAGTGACAGTATTCGATCCAGAACCGATGATGTCGAATGAGGATATTTTCAATAAACTCAGTGGAAGTAAAATCTATAGCAAGTTCGATTTCTGTAAAGGGTATTGGCAGATACCAATGAGCGAAGAATCAAAAGACTTAACCACATTTATCTGTGCAAGCGGATTATATAAATTCAATGTGTTACCATTTGGACTAGTCAATAGCGCGTCCAGTTATAATCGCTTGATACGGAAAATATTACATGGAACTGAAAATCTAGAAAGTTATGTCGACGATATTCTTGCTCATACAAAAGGATGGGACGAACACATGAAGACGTTAAGAGAGTTTTTCACAAGAGTGAGAAAAGCTCATTTGACATTGAAACCGAAGAAATGTTCACTAGGATATGGCAAGATAGATTTCCTAGGCCATACATTGAACAACGACGATATAAGCCCTAAGGGAGAATCTATTGACAAGATTGTGGAAATGCCACAGCCTAAGACGAAGAAGCAAGTGAGAAGCTTTTTAGGAGCGATAAATTACTATCGAAAGTTTATTCCACATTGTGCAGAATTGATGGCACCGTTGAGCGACTTGACTAAAAAGTTAGCTCCTAACAATGTTGAATGGAACCAAGAGTTAGGTGAAAGTTTTAAGCAGTTGAAAGAAGCACTAGCTAAGACACCAATCCTTAGGTTACCAGACTTGGAGAAAGAATTTATAATACAGACAGATGCATCAGGAAAAGGGATAGGTTGTGTTCTTATTCAACAATATGAAGGAATAAACCATCCGATAGCATATGCGAGTAGAAAACTGTTGGAAAGAGAGATGCGATATTCAGTTGAGGAAAGAGAATGTTTAGCCATAATGTGGGGAATCAGTAGATTTGATCGATATTTGTGTGGAAGAGAGTTTGTGATCGAGACTGACCATTGTGGACTACAGTACATGAAGGAAGGGAGGATGAAGAATGCAAGAGTCATGAGGTGGAGCCTTGCCCTTCAAAATTATTGTTTTACAATACGTTACATTAAGGGATGTAATAATGTAATGTCCGATTATTTAAGTAGAGGATTGACCTAAGATTTAAGTAAATCAATGGTGATACTATAGGTAGATAAGAAGTAGTTGTGTTAGGTTGTGATGTTGTGTAAAGTAGTATAAGCATAGGCATAAGCAGTTATTGTAATTTGATAATTAGATAAGTTGATAAAGCCTGTGTACAGACTTTTGAAGAAAGGGTATTTGTCGTGGTTATATTAAATGATTATCAAATTAAACACTTGCTATGCATGTATAATTATTAATTATAGGTAGAAGTTAAGCTAGGCAATTTAATTGGCGAGTTTAGGTAATATGTGTGGCAACATATAAAATATTAATACATAAAACCAATGACTGCAGCTAAGCGTAATAACGAGTGGTCAAGATTACCATGACAACAAAGGACGCTAATCCTATTCGTGATTGGTGCAAACTGGAAGCGAATGACGTGACGAGTTAAAAATGACGTCAGCGAAGTGGACGTTAAGTTTTTGACTCTCTACAGGTATATCTGGAAATGGTGGTTGTTTCGCTGCGGTGATCAATCCAAAGTTGTGATTTTCAGAGTAGAGACGAAGGTAATTGAACGGTTCGGACGATCAACCGATAGTTCAAAGTATTGTGCATTAAGTGCAACGCAATTTAAATGAGAAATTTGCGTTAGTGCATAATAATCATCGTGTGAAGTGTGAGACACTTGCGAAGAAGACGAACTCTTAGGCAACAGACTGAAGAGTCGTGTAATTTGAATCGGCAAGCGAACAGCTGATCGGCGTGTGAAGTACGAAGGACGTTTGGTCAACTGGAGAAGAGCTGTGAGGTGAATGCGATGATTCATCTCGTGTGCAACTGATTCACGGCAAGATACGAGTAAGACGTTTGGTGTGGTCACTTCCATGACTGCATATTCAACCGTCTGATCAACATTCTTGACTGCGAAGAATCGGACGACGGAGAGAGCCGAAGACATTCGAGTTTCATACAACTCGACAGATAAGCGCAAATATAATATTTCCTAAGTAACTCGCCACACTAGGTAAATAGGATTGTTATTTGTTTGTGCATATGAATAATATTGAATAACTTTATATTATATATATTTCATAAGAACTGGGAGTTCGTTGAATTTGGAAGAATTTCTTGAGTAAGTTAAACCCAACCGATTAACCACTAGGATAATAAAGTGCCCTTTTACACGGGATACGACAAGGAGCTACGTCTACTTTCTGGGGTTATTACTGATTTTTTATTAAACTCAAAACTGTCCTTTTTTCCCGTGCTAGAGTCGGGAGCGCTTCTGAGTAGTCCCCTAGAAGAATCGCTATATAAATTCTTGAATGAATGAATGAATAAAGACCTGGATGATGCGTGAAGAACTGGTTGTCGACAGACGTAGAAGCGTTGACATCGAACGCTCTTGAAGAAGAATGCAGAGTACGTAAACATTGCATCGTCAGTCGCTATGTTGTACCTGTAATTAACAGACAGATCGTTAATCAGCAACGATTCAATATCACATGTTTATTCATTCATGATGTGAATTTGCATAGTGCTTCTCCAGGGGGACAACTCAGAGGTGTTTACAACCTCAGCGTGGTCAAATAAAACTGTCCTAAAATTTATAGAGGAATGCCTGACGACTTTTAGAAAGGGAGCAGAGCACAGCTTCAAGGGGAGGCTATTCCAAGTCAAGGATGCTACCACAGAAAAGACACAGTTCTTCACAGTGGAGGTACGAGCAAGAGGAACTAAGCGGAGACTCGACAGCACCATTGTCTAAACAGACCGAGATACATTCCACCAAATAAGCACAACTAACGCCTGACCAATAATAAACAATAACATGTAGTCTACGCACACATCAATCGATGACGTTTAACCCTTTCCCGCCGGAATTGGTTTGATACCTATCCTGTTAATCGGGTCACGGGTGACCCGATCCGGCGGGAAAGAGTTAACTATGATATAGAGCAATCTTTATTGTATTGTATGCACAAAAAGAAAACAAGCACTAAATTTAGAGATCAAATGAATACGAATTAAATTTGAACAAATAGAATAAATTGATGAAATGTAGAAGTTCATCGCATAAACAAGGCTTTCTTGATAGTAGTTGGTCTCTCTGCTTCGAAAAGCTTCCCCACTGACCTGCTTCCATTTCCATGGGACCTGTCTAGCTCAGTCTATAAACTACTTAAAACGCTCCTCTTTAGTCATGCATGGGTCGGGAGCACCTCTGAAGAGTTATCCTGAACAAGTTATACAGAAATTCCACAGGTAGATAGACAGATAAACAAAAAAAACTGAGCTTACTGCGACATGTGACTTGCGAAGGGAGGTTCTCTAAAAAGAAAACAAAGAACGATTAATGAAACAGTCGCTTAGACACAGCAGACAAGTAGGAATTTAGGGCAAAACAGTCTAGTCATTACTGTGTGCTAGTAGGGCTATACGAGAGGCCAGAAGTCCAATTCCCAGCCACTGCGGAATTATAGTTCAAAGCTACTAGTAATGTGACTAAATACCAACACAAAGTCTACACTCAGCAGCTCACATTAAAAAAATACTCTAAGCCTTGTACAATGTACACTCTACGCAAGTTTGCTCAAAAACACCTTTCGGGAGTATAAAAAATGTCTTCAGCGGAAAGAGTCAAAAAGAGAAATGGTTCTCCTTTCTCACTTTTGTACATCTATTTTAATCCTTTTGATCTTGCACAAAACAGAAATGCACAGTCAATTGGAAAAACATGAAATCAAAGTCAATATTATTAATGCATACTGACACTGATTCATCAACAACACAGAAGGTCGAGATGAAGTGGAAAGTTCGTCCAATGGTTTCCTAAGATAAACAAATTTCAAAATACACAGCAATTCTGTTTATTTTATCTATGGATGAAAGACTAATAATTATACACATGATGAATAGTCAGTCATCCTTCCCCACATGGCATTACAGATATCATATAAGGGGTATGGCAAGAATTAGATAAACTGTGACAAGGCAAGCTTACACGAGGATAGGAAAGGCAAAGCTAAAGCAAAGAAATAGGAAAAATAGGCACAGAGAGAGTTGAAATACTCACAAAAGTTAATTTGCTTCAAGGCACAAAGAAATGCTAATAAAAGCTGATTTACTTAAAAGCATGAGTGTTCTTCCATTGAAAAGCATTCATTGTTTGAAACCAGTAAATCATGGCATCTGCTCATAAATGAGATAAACAGCCGAACATTAAAAACTGTCGTCAAAGCAATTGTCTGGCTAGCCATTGTCATCTTTTTTGTGTGTCAAATGAACAAAAGCAGCAACAACAATGAAGAGATAATCGTGATGGTATGACAATGACCATGATGATAGCAAGTGCTGGTAAATTCAATCTCTTCCTCCAGATGGATGGTGGGTACTAGTGGCAGGTGTCATCTCAATCTGAAGCGACGGCAAGAAACCAAGATTTATGTTAACATAGAGAGGCGAAACTCACAGCACACTTGTGAAGCAGTTCGTCCAACGTTTCACGCAACATTTGGTGCATCTGGGCGAGAGATTTATGAGACATCATACGGTACAAGAAAGGACTGTCTACAACATTCCCCATAATTATGCACACAATCATTACCCCATATGTACACAATCATTAATTTATATATTATCTCTATTTTAAAGCCAAATTTCACTCTAAAAGATAGCACTTCTTCATCAATGGTATAGTTATCAAAGGAAATGAACTATCAATGGCACATCAGGGCTTTTTTAATGTGCATTTGTACACAAAATGTGCAGTTCTAAATGGATCTGTGCAGCTATAGAAGCATTTCTGTACAGTTAAAACTAGCAAAAAAGGGCCTTTGCCCTCCGATTGGAAGTAATTTACCATGGAGGATGGGAAAAGAAAAGAATGAGTTGTGCAGTTCTAAAAATTCCTTAAAAACAGCCCTGTCCAGGCACATCAGTTGTTATCACACATTATCAGCTGCTCAATTCGATTTATCAGACACTGATAGTGTTCATTTTTTTCAAACCCAAGTTTTCTTAAAGAGGCAACTACATCAAATGTGTAACTGTGCTTAGAAATTCTGTGCCATTACAAGGCATTACCGCTTTACCACATGTTTTGACTACACAACAGCCATGATCCGGATTGTTCATAAAGTCTGAAACCATCTATAGAGCAGAATGACAGTTTGATAGCCTAGTGTAACTCTGATCTAGAGAGAAAGCCACGCTATGCTTTTTTCAGTCTTAAAAATCTGTGAGATGTGAAATACGTCAATGACCGAGACCAGTTCAATGTGTTACGGAAGAGTCAAGGAAGAGCAGATAATCATACCTTTGGCTGTGCTGCTGTTTTCAAGGAACTGTAGCCAAGGATTGCCCGAGTTGTCTATTGGATTAGTCAAATCCTCTTTCTTCAAATACTAAAACAATCAGTCAAAGAAGTCCGCTATAAGTATTCCAATGTTATGCAACCTGATATTCATGCATTGGGTGAATTTTCTGTGGCATCACTAGATAAGTAAGCAATTAAGTATATTCTTTAATACTCCATTAGCAAATGCATAATGGGCTACAAAAAAACTTGCCACTTGAAGGTTTAGAGAGGTTAACACGATTGGTCCTTGATTTTATCCACAGGACAACAATGTATGTATATAATACTAAGTATGTATGTAAGTATGCAAATGAACATTTAAATAGCACCTTACAATAACTTCATGAAGGCATTTAAACAATCTCAAACTACCTCACCTATATTCCTACGTAGTCATATATTGCAAATCACAATTTTTACCTTCACACAAATCTCGAACAACCATTTGGGTAAATATACTTCACGAGCAAACAAATTACTAGGAACAACAACTAGTAAACATAACACCAATCGTGCAAACACCAGGTACTTTGTCAAAACTTGACACATTTCAGCCAATCGAGCTCTCACATCAACATCCAAATTCATAGCAGTGGGAATTTTTTTTAAACCTGACAGAAGCACTAATAAGAAAACAATGAAACAGAGGCAACAGTTGATCAGTGTTTCAATTCTTTACATTCTTATCTGTTAACTATTATTATACCAGTCAGAATCTGCCAACCTGTCCCACTTTCTCCAACCGGAAACTACACCTCGACGGTTCAACCTGTTACACAAACACATAATCTAATTAACCTATAAAACGTCTAATTACATAAATCTACCATTAAAGAACATTTCATTCATTCATTCATTCATTTCGTGAATTTATATAGCGCTTCTTCAAGAAACTACTCAGAGGCGCTCCCAGTCCAGCCACAGCTAAAATAATAGGTTTTGAGCGACTTATAAAAAGCAGGTGAATTTAGTCTAGGCTTTTGAATGAACAAGTCAAGGAAAAATAGCTGTTAACATATATGCCTGACACACAAAACAAAGTGTTATGTTACACGAGGTTCAAGTCTCATATTATAACTGCTGATAGAAACTATTTATATAGCACCTCTTAAAGATGGCGTTCATTTAAATATTGTGTACTATTTAACGCACACTGAATCACCTTAATAGTTATATAAATAGACTTGCACTGCATCAATAAATGTGCATAAATGGCAGCTTTGAAGAACATCTTCTTTTGCCAGTATGGCAATAAGACTGTATTGCAATTTGCAACACAAATTCCACACTGAGTATTCGAACAGCATTCACATACAAGCCATACATAATATTACATATACAGAAAAGATATTCAAATAAGCAAAGACAATGATTACCTCGGTAAAGTTGTCTCGAAGAAACTGCGCCACAAATGAAAGATCCTGCTGACTCATCTGCAATTAAAGAAATTACAGAACAACAAAAATTAACTTTAAAACAATTTCAGCAACTGAATTGGTGCCAAACCTGTTGGTTGACCCATTCCTCAAAGACTTCCAGTAAAAACAATTTAGCGTGAAAAAGCACGATTGAGAAAAAACAATTCATTAGTTTAGCCTTTAGTGAGGGAGAAACACAATTCCAAATGGAAGGACAGGAAATGCCCGATGTTCGGCAAGACGGCCAAACACAGACAGAGAGACAGACAGTCAAACACAGACCTTGTTTATAGAGGCCGGTATTGGTTCTTCAGAAAGTCGTAAAATAACTGAAAGAAAAAGACAAACCAAATGAAAAAGAAAACAATTCTTGAAGAGTAGTAGAATCTTGTCATATCACACCATCTAGATATCTCAGATACTCAAAGATTATCCATGATAGAGATCAAATGATAATATATCCTTCACTGCACATCTAATCTCTACATCTAATCAGTTTCTGCTTAGAAGCAGTGCAAAGAAAAAATAATATGCTCCCCTCTTTCATGACCAAATTCATGCAAGATAAATACCACTCATAGGAGGGTGGATTGGATCATGGGTGAATGGGCAATTCCACTTTCCACATACAAATCACACACCCCTATACTAGAGGACGTCACTTATCAATTACTGTTACAAAGCCAAATATGTATTCAGGCCCCCCCCATGAATGTCATTGTTTCATATAATAACTGAAGCAGTTAAATACTGACCAACATAAAGCCATCGAAAGAACGCTTTGAAATTCTTCATGCTGCCATCAATAACTCTGAAAAACAAAACAAGAGAATGATACACACACAGCAATAAAACAGCAGTAATAGCAGCAATAGCAATGGCAGTCACACAACCTTTAGAAGTGAAGCCAAAAGTTAAGACCAGTCATCAGGTACGTTATAATTGGTCTTGGTCAACATCTACACTTTGTTGCTTCTTTGAACACTGGAAATAATATGTACATTAGTCCAATCAATGGCTAACTTCTCATCTGCAAAGTCAAACAGGTCTTCAAAGACATTCATCCACAGAGTCTAATAATACCTCCACAACATAACGCAACTTAGGTCAAAGGTCATAACAGATAAACCATAAAGACGGTTAACACAACATAACATATAACATGAGCATTTTCTTACAAACAAAATGTGCAATTGCTACTCATGCTTGTTTCGCTATTGTCGGTCCTTCAATGTGGAACCATCCCCTGGAAAATTTAGCAGGATTTTGGTAAGAAATTCACCTGCATCTCTTCGCTGCTTAAAGACCTTTCTCCTTTCATGGGGCTGTCACACTGTGAGCCCTTCCGAGTAGCTCTGCTGTGAGAACCACTTTACAAGTTTTCATATTAGATTATTAGATATCTTTAGTGCATTTCATACCATTTGATACAAAATAATATGACAAAACAAAGTAATGATTAATTAGGTGGTTCCGTGTGGCAATGTAAACTTGAAGAAAAGTCAAAATAGAAAGAACAAAGACGCACTGTTGCAGTTCACTGGCTTTGAGAAGCAATGACCCGGCACGGTTGATCGCTTCCATTGTCTTCTCGTGGCACAGACCAAGAGGACCAAACTTGTCTGGCCACAGAGACAATCCTTTCACATCAGACAGATGCAAGAGAATGGCCTGACCAACGCTAAAACAGACAAATGACACACACGTGTACACATACACTCACACATAGATAGATAAGCATAGACATAACACAGCATTTTTTCCCAATGTGTGGAGACTGGCAGCCACTAACCATAGCAGCTGCAATCACAATTCACAAACACAATAATTATACTATCCAATGATGTAAAAATAAACAAAAGATAATAAAAAAAACAGTACCTACAACCAAGGTTTAATTTACTTAAATTAATTTAACAACAGGCATCGCTTCAAAGTCATTTTCAAGTAAACATTGTTGTTTAATAAATAATTAAATAAATAAATAATTAATACAAACACGAAAGCTGTAGGTATAATGGCATATCCATAAATAATAATTTTGGAACACACCAGCAATAAGATTGAAGTGGTGCTATATAAATCTTAAATCACAAAATAGAATCATAATTATAACAACTAGGTGTACCTTTGAAAGTGCTTAAGAAGCAGTTTCTGAATGTTCGAGTAGGAATTTTCGATTGAGTGGCCCAACTTCTTGAGACCCTTTGGAAAAAAAGGTAACGATGGCAAAATAAAGAAAGCATAATTTACATTCTACAAGGACAAGACTTCAAATCTGAAGTACTACGAGTGCTTGAAATATCAACTCGCGCAAAGAAACATTATAAATGATATTAATGGCATTATTTCAATTTACACAAAGAAACATTATAAACGACATTAATGGCATTTATTACAGCAGTTGGCATCCAATAACCATCTGCTAACATTGTAAAGTAAAGCAAGGTAATTAACACAGAAAAATAACAACCAATTTAATATTTAGCAATATCCACTCACCTTTTCGGTAAGGTCAAAAATCAGAAAGTTTTTCAGTTCATCACTGAAATCACAACACATGCATCGATCAGCAAACATAACAACAGAGTAGCAACATCATAGTGAGCATAAAATATTTACATATATATATGCGTGCATAATTGCATATATATTTATCTATGCATGTAATTAATATGTACACAACTACACATGTACAGATTTACATACATAATTTATATATACATTTATGCAGTGCTTAAAGTGTATAAAAAGAAGTGCCTGGACGCTTCTCACCTTTCTCTGTTGTGCGGGCCAAATAAGTGGCTGGACGGTGTGCGATTCTAAAATAAGTGCCTGGACGCCGTCCATGACCGTCCAGGCACACTTTAAGCCCTGCATTTATGTATATATACAATTATACATAGTGCAGATCTACATACAAATACACATTTATGTATCTATGTATATACAGAATATCCATCCACGCTGTCGACGGGAATCTGTTGGTTGGTTCTACGAATGTGACTTTCAGATTATTGAGCATTATTTTGCTAAGTAATTATTCTGCGTAATGACACTTAATATCATATCATAGGCTAGTGCAAAGAGTGCCTCCGAGTGGATATCTTGAACAGGCACTATATAAATTCTCAGAAAGAATGAAATAATACACAAATACACGTGTATGAATTGACATAATTATATATATATGCATCTATGTCTCACACACACACAATGTCACTAATTGGTTAGTCAGTCTAAAACAACGCTAAGCAAACATGAAACTCTCTCAACATCGAGGCTGACTATCCCAATTTAACTGTGCACATCAAAATCACTCATTCCGCTGCAGACGAATTTACCAGATGCATCTAAGTAAATTAAATTTTGCTTGGGTGGACGTACAGGATGTTGGTTGATTGAATCCTCTTGATTCGTGGCTTGAGACACAAGCCATAGAAGAATTATGATTGCATAATCCTTGATATTAAAGCAAATGTCTATTAAACAGCAAAAACCAACTGCATGTTTGAAAACAACTTTAGCGAAACAGACCTAGGCACGCCAAACATTAGAAGTTTCAAGAAGTCTTTGCTGACAGAACCTCCACCAATTTTCTGCAACAAATATCATTTACACATGGTAAGCTGCATAACACAGTCATATAGCACAGCTGTGCATGTAAGTGCACGTGTTATAGCGCCCCCTTCAAGATATCTACTCAGAAGCGCTCCCGACCACAGCGCTGACACTGAATCATTTTAATAATATTACTATAGAAGACTTTAGATTAGATCATATGAGACTAGATCAGATTAAATTAATAATTTTAAAAAACTAGATTGCCAGCCAACGTCGTTGCGTTCAAGGACCCTCGAGATTTTCACTCTAGTATATTTTTTCTCGAAATCAGAAAAAAAAGAAATGGCAAAGAACAACTCAGAAATGAACTCACGTATTTCTCTTCTGCGAATTTCAGGAGCTTTGAATCCATTTCGAGCAGAATATCTTCCCACGCTTCCGACATCTGACTAAGAGTTGAATCCATGTACTAAAGCAACAGATAGACATGCGACCCATTCAGCAACATCGACGCACTGTCATACATGGAAGTAGTTTGTGCACTTGTGAAGCTCGGAACAAGGGCAATATATCCAACTCCTGGCAGGCACCAAGCCACAAATTTTTCAAGTAACAAGATTTAGTCGAATATTATTATAGACTATTAGAGGATATTATTAGATGACAACCATGCAGTAAGAGTTCAATGGCACAAGACATGGTTTGGACTGCAGCAACAGCTTGGGATGGTGAGCAAAGAGCATGAGATTAACCCATATGAGCATAAGATTAACCCTTATAAGCATAAGAATGACTCATGAAAAAACATGATTCAAGTAGATAGGCATACTCAAAACCGGATGTATAAAGAAAGACCATTATAGAGCAATAAACGTGGCTCACTAACCACAGTTTGGCCATGTCTGGTCTGCCAGACAAATAAATTTAAAAATCTAAATGAGAAGTACTTACCGACTCTAACGTAAGAATCTGTCCAAGTTTAAGCGACAACGTCAGCAGCTCTTTCGTGTACGTCGACAGAATCGACGTGTCAAACTACAACGTTGGAAGAAAACCAAAATGTTAGTAAATTGAAACTACATAATAAAACTTTACATACCATTTATAGAAGTGTTTTCAGACAAAGCACATTGTCAGCAATCAAACTGAACAACGTAAATCTGTTGCATAAGCAGACATCATTATCGGCCGAAGGATCATTTGGTTCAAGTACAACAAGACAACTGGGTCATTCCAGGTCAAATCATCACAGTGTTTTGGCATGACCATCTCCGATTTTGATGAAATTTGGCAAGATGGTAGAACCCAATGAGAAACGCTCAAAACCAAAATTTTAGATTTTTGGGTCAACCGGTTTCCGAGATATGGGTCATTGAAGGTCGACCCAAATGACCCGATTTCAACGGACCGGACGAGGTTTAAACTGCTGTATCTCAGCTCCTATTGCACCTAGAAACAAAAGTAAGGTACCAAATTAAAGCTGAATGAATGCTCTATTTGGGCAAGGTAGCTAGAAATAGTTATTTTGAGTTTTTAAAAAAATGTGAGCATCTGTAACCTATTAACCCTGACCAAGGTCACTTAGTACTCTGAAAATTTCATGAACTTTTTACCATTCAAAAGATCTCACTGTTCTAAAGAGTTGGTGAAAATGTCAGATTGGGCCTTCCAGTAGTTTATTTGTTATGATTTTTTGAATGGTCAGCCAAGGGCGCGAATCGCGTGATGAATGAAGGAACACATGACAAATTAAGTCGTTGACAGTTATAAAATATGATTCTTCATGAAAAAGACAATTCAGAGCTATATGTCAGATCACAATTCAGTCTTCTCAGTTTCAGGCCAAGCTATATATTCTGTTTTTTCAGGGCTATTGTGGCAGCTTGCATCTCATGGGCGCTCAGCATATATGCCCTCCCAGTGCTTGCTGTTGGCTGAAGTCCTGCTGTCAGCACTTCCACACAAGATATAATCAGTGCTTAACTTGTATGAGGATAATGAAAAGGAGGAGAAGGCCCATGTGGATGCAGAAAGTTTATTTCCACTTCAGTGCGTTCATGTGTTATGCAGACAGTTGCTGAACGCACTGAAGAGGAAATAAACTTTCTGCATCTACATGGGCCTTCTCCATCTTTTCATTATCCTCATACAAGTGATGCACTGATTATATCTTGTGTGGATGTGCTGTCAGCATGACTTCAGCCAACGACAAGCACTGGGAGGGCATATATGCTGAGCGCCCATGAGATGCAAGCTGCCACAATAGCCCTGAAAAAAAACAGAATATTTATATAGCTTGGCCTGAAACTGAGAAGACTGAATTGTGATCTGACATAGCTCTGAATTGTCTTTTTCATTAACCCATATGTGGCTAGCGTCAGTTTAAACTGACACACAGAAAGTGGCGGTTTTTTTGCTTTTAAGTTGCATTTTCTGTTATTAACCATTTTTAGTTGCTATTCTAAGACCTGTGTGATTATCTTTGTGGATTTATTTCAGTTGTTTTTAGCAGGCGTACTTAGTAAAAAAATATTTTTTTTGATAAATCGAAATATTTAAATATGCATTGTTCAAAAAACAAAAAATAAATAATGTCAACTCATATTTTAATAATATGGTAATGCAAAACTTCACCACAAGCATCCTAAAGGTAGTTATGATGACCATTTAAAAAAATAATTTCAGTACTGAAAAATATAAGAATTTTCATACCGTCAGTTTAAACTGACGCTAGCCACATAAGGGGTGGGGTTTTTCCAAGTCATATCCACTATGTCTTTCATTGCGTAAACATACTTTTATGTCAGATTGTGAAGCTGCATGTGTGTATGTATGTATGTATGTATGTATGTATGTATGTATGTATGTATGTATGTATGTATGTATGTGTGTGTGTGTGTGTGTATGTATGTATGTATGTATGTATGTATGAATATATGTATGCATAATTATATGCTTGAATATATGTATGCATGTATGACTTTGTATGTGTGTGTATATATTTACGCGTACGTATGTATGTATGTACGTAGTACGTACGTATGTATGTAAGTACGTACGTATGTATGCATGTATGTATGCATGTATATAATATATTTACATACATGCATATATGCATACCTAACTACATACATGTATACATTCATACTTACACACATACATAGCTACATACGTACGTACATACATACATACATGCTACATACATACATACATACATGCAAATACAATTATGCATGCACACATATCGCTGCGTCCTCTTAGGTCCTCTGATCGGCTTGATCTCTTTGTTCCCCGAGTCAGGACCGCCATGGCTCAATCCAGATCATTTGCCTGCATTGGTCCCTCACTATGGAATAGGCTTCCCCCATCAGTTCGCTCTGACATCCTCTCTGGTAGCGTTTCCTCGTCTTTCTCTCGTCTAAAAACTTGCCTGTTTTCTAGGGGTTGTACGCACTGGGAGCGCATCAGAAAGGCTCTTGCTGCGAGAAGCTCTTTATAAATGGTCAGATACAATACAATACCATACATACATACATGCATACATACATGCATACATACCGGTACATACATACATGCATACATACATACTTACATACATACATACATACATACATACATACATACATACATACATACATACATACATACATACATACATACATACACTGAACCAGAATGTAGACATATGGGGGTAATGGCGGTCGGGGGTAATTGGCCGGGGTGGGTGGGTAATGTCCTAGACCCATTAGAAGCAGTTCATATTACTGTAGACTAATAATTTACTGTAAATTGCTACAGCTGGAATGTAATGAACCAGTGTTGCTAGGTATGGGGTACATGTAATTGAAGTAGTTTGATCTTGTAGGCTTACACAGCTAAGTCACAACTTAGGCCTATCATAATGGTGCGTTATCAACATCTCAATAAAAATTTATTTTGTTCTACGAACAGTGCTTAAAGTGTGGGGAAAATAAGTGCCTGGATGCCCCTACCTTCCAGGATGTTCTGGCCAATAAGTGACAGGACGGCATTCCGATTTTCAAATAAGTGCATGGACGCCGTCCATGACCGTCCTGCCACACTTTAAGCCATGTCTACGAATCTATATAGGCACTATTCTAACATTTCCCAAAGCGGTCTATATGTTTGGGATGAATAAAACGCTTTGTTTTCTTTCTTCAGTGATGGTTTATGTACAATTGTACACGTACCCTCCAGTGGCTAGCGTCAGTTTAAACTGACGGTTATATTTGGGCCTACAACGGCCTACCTCTGCAATATTTTTTAAAAATCTGGGTGAATACGATGGTTTTGGGTATAGACAAACACGAAAATGTGAAATAAACCATTAATTTCTGTCATGGTCTGATATGGGTTAAAAATCATATTTTATAACTGTCAACGACTTAATTTGTCATGTGTTTCTTCATTCATCACGCGATTCGCGCCCTTGGCTGACCATTCAAAAAATCATAACAAATAAACTACTGGAAGGCCCAATCTGAAATTTTCACCAACTCTTTAGAACAGTGAGATCTTTTGAATGGTAAAAAGTGCATAAAATTTTCAGAGTACTAAGTGACCTTGGTCAGGGTTAATAGGTTACAGATGCTCACATTTTTTTAAAAACTCAAAATAACTATTTCTAGCTACCTTGCCCAAATAGAGCATTCATTCAGCTTTAATTTGGTACCTTACTTTTGTCTCTAGGTGCAATAGGAGCTGAGATACAGCAGTTTAAACCTCGTCCGGTCCGTTGAAATCGGGTCATTTGGGTCGACCTTCAATGACCCATATCTCGGAAACCGGTTGACCCAAAAATCTAAAATTTTGGGTTTGAGCGTTTCTCATTGGGTTCTACCATCTTGCCAAATTTCATCAAAATCGGAGATGATGATGCAAATTTTAATTCTGAACTGTGTTGATTTGACATGGAATGCCCCAACTGCAACTGAACAACAACTAAACAACCATCAATTGCTCTTCTTCATCGGATGACAACGGACCATCAAGATCATACAAATGCACAGCATTGACCCTATACCTCTGTTGGTCTTTTGCTGTGAAATAATCTTCCAGCTATAAATCGTGATCAGATCTTATCTGTGAGCAGTGGGCACCTCTGTTTCTAAAGACTTTTCTTTTCCGAGGGATCCTTCACACTGACTCGATTGTACTGTGAGAAATCCATAAATAGAATCTAATAGAATAGAATAGAATATATAAACCATCTGCTTCATACAACGAACGCACAACAGCCTCAACGTACAAAAGGCCAACCGTCAACGATGAAGCAACGTATGGATGCGTGCGATTCTCCAATTGTTCGGTTGCTACTACTACACACGAAACAAGCAGATCTATAAACAGAGTCATCTTACGTTGAAGAACTGAAGTTGAGCGGCTGACGTCGACGGATTCTCTACGACGACCGACAGGAAACTGAGATCAGACGACAGATGACCAGAGACGACCTTTCCAACCTAAATACACAACAACAAAAAAACACAGAAACAACGTAAGATATGTGAAGAATATGGCAATCACAAATGCAATGCAACCACAGTGATGCTGCAATATAATACAATCAACCATTTATATAGCACCAGAAGCAGAATAACTCCGCCACTGGTCGGATTCGGCCAGTGCCACTCCCAAGCCTAGAAAAAGGAGGAGGGTCTGCCAGATGTTTGTCGATACTCTGGCAGTAAAAAAGAAACATGAATGAAATGTTATGCACAAAAGATAACAGGAAAAACAATAAATGGAGGGAGATTGTAGAAAGAGCATCAAGCACCTACGGGCGATGAACCCATGGACATTGATGATATGATGAAGAAGCAGAATATCGTAATGCTCCTGGCAGTCAAATGCCACCAACTAGAAGCACCATCAACAGCTGCCAAGAAATATATTCGAGAATTCATTTCGAGAATTTATATGGCGCCTCCTCAAGAAACCTACAACAACAGTTCCCTTGTAACAACTTTGCTTGAAACTCATATTTCTTTCTGAGTCACAAGAATGAAAGCCACTTCATTTTTATTTAAATGTATCGCAAAATCAAACAGAAGAAAAGGACCAACAAAACAAATGTTTACTTTGCCTACCAGTCTTACTTTCTTGCAACTACTTCAGCAAACACACTATTCAACTGCATATCACATCATAGAAGAAGAAAACAATGTAGATCTCGATAGCTTACTTCTTTTGTTGGTACAAGATGAGATAGGTCTAAAACGCCGAGCGGAAAGACACCAAAAGCAGAAAGCTCCATCACTCCACTGTCCATTCCAACCATCAGGATGTTCAGTCTGAATCAGCAGATCATTTAAGACATTTATCAAAATTTAAGACAGATCAATAAAGACAGATCAATTCAGTAAGGACAAGTGTCATGGAACAAATCATACGATCGGTAAAAATCATCACAAGTTCAAACAATATACAAAAGAATGTCACTTTGTGAAATGACCAAATGACCTTTCAACCTTTTGTCACACTCAAGAAAACCTTTGAACATGTAAGCCATGCGTGATACTGGCTGCTTTCCTGCTCAGTCAAAAAGAACTGTGCCCTTGAGAGAGACAGACAGACAGACAGAAACAGACACAAAGAAAGAGAGAGAGAACTAAAGAGAATCCGAATGCCTTCTACATCAACTGCAATGAGTGTGCTATATAAAAAGTCAATAAAAAATAATAATAATAATAACAAATAATTAACAACCGACTTGTTTGAACTCACTCATTCTGATCTCGGAGTTTCTTTGCATCCTCCGCCGGTTTCTCTCTTATCAATTCAACATCAAAGACAAAAACAAGAATCAACGGCTGACATATCAACTGACTGACTAGGAATTTCTAATATACAGCACCTGCACTGATTCACCACCTTCATTAATTACTTGACAATCTGTGAATATAAAAGCACACCAAAACAGTCTATTAGTGCAGAAAACTGCTACATGTTTGCTGGCTTGCTGGCACATCGCAATCACGTAAAACTACACACCACTTAATGATTCTATGGATAAGGTTTTTAAAGAAATGGCAAATGCAGAAACTTACAATTTAAGTAGGGATCTAGACAAATGAATTTCCCTTAAAACGGAGGTATGTAGAAAAAAGTATAATTAGTGCAAAGCTATTAAAACTAACCATAAAAACTAAACTCTCATAATATGCAGATGAAACATGAAAGCAAATCATGTTGTAACTCAAATCATGTTGTAACTCAAATAGTGTTGCAGCTCAAATCATGTTGTAACTCAAATCATGTTGTAACTCAAATAGTGTTGCAGCTCAAATCATGTTGTAACTCAAATCATGTTGTAACTAACCCAATTCCTTTTGTCTCGTAGCTGCAAGCAGAAAACGAAAAACACAAGACCGTTTACTCACAGATGACACTTTTTAACCAGACTTCAGACATCTTACATATATATATTTACAATCCCAAATATATTCTAGAGACAAACCTAAGTTTCCAACGAAATCACCATTTTTTGTATTTGTACAATTTCCAACAGGTATAAAAACAAGATACTAAACGTGATCAATAAATTATTTGTCACTGTGAACCTTAGCTGCGGTGATTAAGCAAAAACAGTCATCCATTCAATGTCTTTCCTGTTGTCCAGCAGGGGCGCGGTGGTGTTCAGCGCCTTAGAATGGAACGTTGCGGGTTCGAATCCACGTCAAGCCACCTCATAGGAACCCTGAGCAAATTCTTCACTAGCAATTGCTCATATGCTTCTGCATGAAACTCCGACTCCATGTCCGCGCTGTAGTCCAGAGTGCCTCTGAGTAGTAATCTTGAAGGAGCGCTGTAACAAGTACTCATACATACATACATCATACATACACTTATTACACATAGAAACACTCAACTGCAAAAAAGTATTCCCAACGGCTCAAGGGTTTCAATTTACAAAAGTGATACCAATACCTCTTTGCAAATGGAGGCAGCTTTGGAAGATACTGGGACAGATTTTCCTTGAAGAGCTTCGTTTCTGAGGCAGTCGTGTCGGGCGTAACGTTCGATTTAGTTTCCGACATCCAGCCAAGGAACGTAATGCCAGAGGACGCTTGGAAGCTGTGCAGGCAACTGGAGTTCTCGACGTCCGACAGCTGCACCCGTCCCGTGTTATAACCAATCGCCACAACTGAAACAAAAATAATGAATGCTGTCAACCAAGAGATGACCAAACAGACCCCACATCTGCCTCCACAGGCCACACCGAGGTAAACGATAAAACCAGATCAACTAACATAACTAATATCATTTGACATTCATCATTTCTATATTATTATTATTAAATGAATTTTGTTAACGTGCGCAAGGTCACACCGAAATGTGAATCTGAGGCGAAACAACAATATAACAATAGAAGCCTTGAAACGTTGATTATTATGAAGCCCCTTTATCAACCTCACCTTCAGAGTCAACAAGGTTCAACATAATCATAATAAAGCCGACTGTGTGGTAAAGATACAGAAGCATCATATGACAACAACCTTTGCCGTCAGGTCTCCAAGCCATTGATGAGACTTTGGCAGTTTCTGAAATCGATGCCAACGTCCAAACCTTCTGCCACGACAGACGATGTAGTATAACCTACAGCATGTAACCACACGCTCTCAAACTGGAATCAACAAACATGATGCCGATGATTATGATGATGATTAAAAATTACGAAGTGACTAGCGGACCGCCAAGCGGCCGTCGAATCTCAAATACTAGCGGACCGCCAGTCACGTGTAACCTGTCACATGACGAGTCTTGATTCTTGAATATTGTTACAATGGCGGCAGTTACCGACAGTTGGTTTTATGTCGGACAAAAGTTTTCTTGTTTTAATGACTTAGAAAATTACTAGAAACAGAGTAAGCAACCAATTTTTTTCGTGAGTGTTGGTTAGGTTCAGGTTAGGCGTCGTGAGGGTCGGTTAGGGTTAGTTTTAGGGTTTGTTTAGCCATTAGAAACTCTTGTGGATTGGTGTAAATAGAAAGCCTGGCGGCTTGCTAGTATTCCGTATTGGACGGCCGCCAGTCATGTGACAGGTTACACGTGACTGGCGGTCCGCTAGTATTTGAGATTCGACGGCCGCTTGGCGGTCCGCTAGTCACAGCCTAAAAATTATTAGAAATATGATGAACATGACGATGATGATGATGATTGTTACAAAAAGGCAAGGCTAGGCAAAGTAAGTGTTTGTTTATAAAATGCTGGTCCTTTTGTTCTGTTTTGTTTGATGGATACCTTTTTAAAAAAAAAAGCACAATGCATGAATCAACTCTGATAATTCTAGAAAAATTATCTTAAAAATTGAATTTGATTAAAAATGATTTGCAAACAGAATTTTGTGCAATTATCATTTAACATCCCTACTAAGTATTAGGGTCATTCCATGTCAAATCAACCAAAATTCAGAAACATCCCCACCACACCATCTCAGAATTTGATGAAATTTTGCCGGTTTGTAAACCAACATATCTTAGGAAGCTATGCAAAATATTAGCTCAAAATGTTGCACGGTCTTCGAGATATGACCATTTTTATAGTAGGGGGGTAGCAACAGCTCGCGAACGACTTAATTCTGAGGCGTTTTTGATCACTAATATCTCAGGAAGTATGATAGATACTTGTATAAAATTTTCACAACATTAGTAGTCTTATGAGTAGATTCTGACCATTGTAAAATTTTACAGTTTGAACCATTACTTGTAAGCCCAGCTCAGCCTGAAAATGGCATTTTGTTAATTTCGACAGTATGAAAATCGATTTTTGAACAACCATTACTCTGTTAGTATTAAATATAAAGTCCCAGAACCTTTTGGGTTTGTAATAGGCCTTGTGATGAATGATCTGGAAAATTCTGAGGTATTTTAAATGCTAACTTGATGTGTTAGACCTACTTGAAAACTGCACGAAGTGAAAAGTAGGTCATCTGCCGATTGAAATATGGCCATGTGGGATAGGTAGCACAGTTATGTGCTATACACCATTAAAAAGGGCTTGAAAAGTACTTTCATAGGATACAAATTTCATTTTTGTTCCGTGATGCCGGCCGTTTTGAAATTCCAGTTGAAAAACGAGGTTTTTTTACATTCGGGAGAAAACGGCATGATCTGCAAATTTTGGGATGTCATATCTAGGTCAGGAAATGAACCAGAGGACTTGTATTTCTTTCATGTAATGAGTTTGTTGTACTCTTTTCAAATATGCAAAAATATTGGTTGTATTATTAGTTGTTTTTAATGTATGAATGTGTAAACATTGCACAAATGCCAATTTTCATCTATTCGGACATGTATAATTGCATGTTTATCTCAGATATATGTTCTTATATGGCCATGTGGGATAGGTAGCACAGTTATGTGCTGCACACCATTTAAAAGGGCTTGAAAAGTACTTTCAAAAGATGCTAATATTATTTTGCTTCCATGATGCCTTCCATTACAAAATTCCAGTTGAAAACCGAGTTTTTCTTACATTCGGGAATCAATCACGAGAAAACAACAAGATCCGCATAGTTTGGACTGTCATATATAGGTCAGGAAATGAACCAGAAGACTCTTATATTTTTCATGTGATCAGTTTGTAGTACCCTTTTCAAATATGTGAGAATCTTGGTGGTATCATTGGCGATTTTTAATTTATAAATTTGTAAATATTGCACAAACGTCAATTTACATCAATTCGATATAATATGATTATCTCAGAAAGGATAAAAACACGTTTTTCAACTTCATTTTTGTAATGGAAGGCATCACAGAAGCAAAATGATATTTGTATCTTTGGAAAGTACTTTTCAAGCTTTTTTGAATGGAGTGCAGCACATTACTGTGCTACCTATCCCAAATGGCCATATAAGAACATATATCTGAGATATATATGCAATTATGCGTGTCCAAATAGATGTAAATTGGCGTTTGTGCAATATTTACAAATTTATAAATTAAGCATCATCAAAGACACCACAAAGATTCTTGCATATTTGAAAAGGGCACAACAAACTGATCACATGAAAAATATAAGAGTCCTCTGGTTCATTTCCTGGCCTATATATGACAGTCCAAACTATGCGGATCATGTTGTTTTCTCGTGATTGATTCCCGAATGTAAGAAAAACTCGGTTTTCAACTGGAATTTTGTAATGGAAGGCATCATGGAAGCAAAATAATATTAGCATCTTTTGAAAGTACTTTTCAAGCCCTTTTAAATGGTGTGCAGCACATAACTGTGCTACCTATCCCACATGGCCATATAAGAACATATATCTGAGATAAACATGCAATTATACATGTCCGAATAGATAAAAATTGGCATTTGTGCAATGTTTACACATTCATACATTAAAAACAACTAATAATACAACCAATATTTTTGCATATTTGAAAAGAGTACAACAAACTCATTACATGAAAGAAATACAAGTCCTCTGGTTCATTTTCTGACCTAGATATGACATCCCAAACTTTGCAGATCATGCCGTTTTCTCCCGAATGTAAAAAAACCTCGTTTTTCAACTGGAATTTCAAAACGGCCGGCATCACGGAACAAAAATGAAATTTGTATCCTGTGAAAGTACTTTTTAAGCCCTTTTTAATGGTGTATAGCACATAACTGTGCTACCTATCCCACATGGCCATATTTCAATCGGCAGATGACCTACTTTTCACTTCGTGCAGTTTTCAAGTAGGTCTAACACATCAAGTTAGCATTTAAAATACCTCAGAATTTGCCAGATCATTCATCACAAGGCCTATTACAAACCCAAAAGGTTCTGGGACTTTATATTTAATACTAACAGAGTAATGGTTGTTCAAAAATCGATTTTCATACTGTCGAAATTAACAAAATGCCATTTTCAGGCTGAGCTGGGCTTACAAGTAATGGTTCAAACTGTAAAATTTTACAATGGTCAGAGTCTACTCATAAGACTACTAATGTTGTGAAAATTTTATACAAGTATCTATCATACTTCCTGAGATATTAGTGATCAAAAACGCCTCAGAATTAAGTCGTTCGCGAGCTGTTGCTACCCCCCCACTATAAAAATGGTCATATCTCGAAGACCGTGCAACATTTTGAGCTAATATTTTGCATAGCTTCCTAAGATATGTTGGTTTACAAACTGGCAAAATTTCATCAAATTCTGAGATGGTGTGGTGGGGACCATTGGTTGATTTGACATGGAATGACTAATTAGTCATCAATACATGACTGCATAACTTAGACATTTAACAGACTTCAACCTACTTCTCCCAAGATGTTCGAAACAGCGATAAGATCCATTTTCGGAGACCATATCATCAGTTCAACGTCTGCAAGAAGATGCTTCTCGTCGACTTGACGAAACGAAAGAGCGGCCGGCATTGTCTGCGAGGAATCACAAGAACAATATCTACTGACTAAAATTTTGGAAAATCATGACTCCTCTGGCTCAATCATGCAAAAGCAGAGCCAGACAGGCACTTTCACTCGTTAACACCAAGTAAGAACCACTTTGATTCAGTCACAAGCCAGATCCAGCAGGCACACCAAGTCACTCAGTCGTTACTTCGTTAGCCCAAAAGTGTTTATATCTATCGATAAACGTGTGGTTTAGCGTTGCAAATTATTCGTCATTGCATGCGTTGGTCGAATACAATTTGGCCTGGTGATTTAAAAAAAAACAGAAGTCGGACTGATTAAAATAATTTCTGCCTAAATTGAAATCTATAGCCTTTATAAAACGAATTATCGCCTACTAATTATAAACAGAAGCTGGATTGAAGAGAAAGATTCTTGACAGAGTAGAGGTTGGATTGATTAAAACTAATAATGAATAATGGGCAAATAATTTATGACGCTAATGTGTCTTTGATCTAAATATGCAAAAAAAATTTCATATCCTATGCAACTGAGAAACTTACTCATAAAATTGTAAAAGCGCAGGTTTGAAATATACGGCATACGATCACAGATTACGCATTATAGATTCACAGTGTGGTGTGACGTAATTAAACCTAGATGCATGACGAAGCGCCTGATAAGAGAAAATTCGTCAGGCCGTCATTCTTAAGGTCAAGTAGCCTACCAAATTAATGGTCCTCAGTAGCCTACTAAGTACTAACACTAAAACAAGGATGGAGCCAATGAACTTTGACAGAAAGGTTTGTACGCGCCCAGGTGATGTTCTCATCGCCCAAAGTCTGACAACTACTGGTCCATTATGCACACATTCTTCTAACATGCTCAAAAACTATTTCACAGCCTAACTATAATCACACAAATGTAGACAACTGAACGAATATTTTGCTGCTGTATCTAATTGAGCCTTTACTGAAGCACACCACTCAAGCCAACTGAACAGGGCATTTTCTCAGGGCCACATTAAGACTAGCACAAGCCAGGACCATGTCATCTTCCAAAGATACCCTCTGGTCTACCATGCACAAGATTATGTTTCTAACATGCTTAGTAGCAAGTAAGCCTAACAAAGATGTTTTTCGTGTGGTGTAGGACTATAGACTAGCTATAGTCAGGGCTGAAAGTGAGCCGGGTCTGTCCGGGTCTCAGACCTGGCATTTATTTCTTGGCTCTTGAATAATTACTAGTATTTAGCACCCTTTGGCCCACAGAGACCTGGCAATTTTTTCAAACCACTTTCAGCCCTGGCTATAGTAGGCCTATAGTGACAGTAGGTATCACAAACAGCTATTGCGCCTCTTCAAGGAGACTACTCAGAAGCGCTCTTTAGTATAGTATGATAAAAAAAAGTGGCATCGAGTTGAACAGAAAAATGCTTTGGCAACAGTTCCAGCTCCTGGAGAACTAATTCAATTCAAGACCACTGGGACCACCACGAAATAGTTTCGATTCTGCCTAGTTGCAGTTTGTGCAACTGGAACAGTAGCACCCCTTCAATGCAGAGCGGAGACAGTGGTGGCCTTTGAGTCTTTGACACCCAAAGGAAAACAAAAATCTTGCAGGTGGTCTCGCAGGTTGTTGGGGGCAACACCCCGCTGACACTGCCAAAAAAAGCTGTGTAAAAAAAAAGAAGTGCCTAGATGTCCCTTACCTTTCCAAAAGAAGTGCCAGGATAGTGAGGATACCCTTACATTTTCTGGTGTGCTGGCCAAATAAGTGGCAGTACGGCAGAGATTTGAAAATAAGTGCCAGGACGCTGTCCATGACCGTCCTGCCACACTTTAAGCCCTGGCAGGGAACCCATAATCAAAGGTACTGTAGACTACATAATAGGTGTTTTGCATTGTCACATTATATTTTATCCACTCAGCCTCATCCAAAACCTCTTTGGGTTTATGGACAAAGCACCATGGCATGAAACATCTGAAAACTTCAATCTAGTTCATACTGTATGAGCACTACATTTGAATAACAATGGTTTTTCTTTCAATGTGTGGCATCCTATGCATGCATAATACTAGTCACACGTGTATTGCTAAACGTATATGTACAGACAGACACACAACACATTTAAACGCACCACTTTATAAAATCTCACTTGTTGAATTATCTAAAGAGACCTGTTGTTAAGTTTCAATTCAATATGTCCATACAATGTATGTACAAAACTACTTTTTTCAGAATCTTTCAAATGATGAACGTTGCAAGTCATTTAAACGTACTCCTGCCTTTGCAGCTGTGTTGGCGAATTTCGCGAAAGTACTTTGACGTCAACATCACGCTTACAGTTAGCCTCAAAAGATGCAAAATGTCAAAGAACGACGCTTAACCATTTACAAACTGACACAAAAAATCGTCGGCTCAGTGACAAAGAATGCTTAGACTAGCGAACGCTCTCTGAAGTACATCTGACCAAAGTTTTAAAAATCAAACTGTCAGTTTTTGGAAATAGGAAATATCTCAGAACCATAACAGCTTCAGTTGACAAGACCTACAATCAAAAGACAACAATTCAAGTCAATTTAACCAACAATAAACTTAAGCTATGTTAAACAGTTGTGTGTCCTATAGAAGCCACACAAAATTCACATGGCATTAATTTGGTCAATCAAATCTATCTGAAATCAGTGGTCATTGATACAATTTCAGATTCAATCAGTCAATTAGTCAACGATTTAAACTGTGCAAATTGACATCAGAATGATTGTTGCAGCTATCTCCCTCCCTCCCCTTCTCGTCTAGGTGAATTTAGCATGCCTTGTCCAATCTGGTTATACTACAGCTCTGTTCCTGAAGAATCTCAGGACTGTCCCATTTAGCTGTGGATGGACCGAGAGCACTTTTGAGCAGCTTACCTTAAAGAGGCGCTATATAAAACTTCCTAAATTCAATTGAAAAATAATCTAATGACAGTGTTTTCAGTATTTAGCTGAACAAGATTAGAACAGAAACTTTGAACTGACCTAAGTAGTCATCCATGAGAGTTCCAATGGCGAACTGAAATTAATAAACAGGAAATGAAAAAATATTAAAAAACTCAATTAAGTAACAGGCCGTGCAATGCGATGCCTTACACCGATTTCCCATTAAACAAAAATGAGAAAAACGTGCACAAACATCAGAAAAATCCCAGCAAAGAAAATGATGTTTACTTTTGCAGCCTACACTAGGTCTAAAGCACTCATAATCAGCAACCACAGTCAGACCATTGCCAATCAATTAGGGACCTTGAGCAAGTCCTTCGCTTGCCATTGCTCATGCGCTTCGGTGTGAAACTCCAATGCAGTGTCCGCGCTGTAGTCAGGAGCGCCTCTGAATAGAGAGAGATTGAAGGGGTGCTATAGCAAATGAGAGAAATAAATAAAATAAAAGTGACTCATAACTCTCCCGAAAGAAACAGTTCACTTTGAAAGGATGTCTAGTTGTACAGCTCTGCTCTTGTTGGGCATCTTTGCTTTCAATATTATGTCGAAGCTTGTCAACAACTCTAAATAAAACTGAAAAATTATTATAATATTTAACTGTACGCAGCATATCTAGTCGATGAGAAATAAAGCGATGATAAATGGAAACTCTGATGACTTACAATGTCTTTGGCATCAACCCTCGTTCCAACAATCTTAACTCGGATTTCGTCATCCTGTTGTATGATCGTGTCCTAGCAACACAACAGAAATCATAAAATAAATCGTTACAAAAGCCATTTGAAAAATAAATTCAAGCAACATAGGCGTGACATAAAATATGATGATCAAATGATTACAACGACAAACTTTTCTCAGCTGTTTTGAGAACATTTCCATCATAATTCTGGCTAAATGACCTTTTATCAGGCTCCCTGTTCTGACCAACGAAAAAATATGTTAATTTTGTCTTTCACATACATCATTATTAGTAGAAAGCTTTAAAACTCCAATCAATTATATCATAACAAATACTAAGTAAATTTTAAAAAAGAACTAACCTCATCTTTTGTTTTGTAACATGGTGGATTTGAATTTGGGTCAAATTCCATGTCGGCTGGGATTGACTGAAAATAAAAACGCAGAAATAATTAAAACTTTCAGTTGAATTATCAGGACTGAATTATTATAGAGTCTATGGCTTTGACTTTTAACAACAATAATATAAATCTCTCAAGTCCTTTTTCTTTGGCCGTGGCAGGGCTGGGAGCAACCCCAAATAGGTACCATATCCAACTACAGTACACTGAAAGACATATATAAATAAATTTTAAAATTTGTTAAAACAGACATTGTCGGGGGTTTGCTGTGAATTACAGATAGTTCTGCAATTAAATCATGGCTTAACCACTATCTCAAATCTTTTAAAATGTTTTTTTTACAAATTATGCTTAAATCAAATAAGCAAAATCAATCACAAAGTTTAACTTCACAGCTACAGAATTTGCTCCAGACACAATAAATATGAAGATTCCAAGCATTGAATTTTTAGTGACTTTTTATCGCTCAACAACGTCGTCTTCCACTTATAACTAAGCAAAAGATGGCGAAGACTTACATGTCTGGAAATGAAGCAGGACAGTGGACCGATGTCGGTGAACATCCCAACCTAACACAACAACAACAAAAACTGTCACACACATCATGCATATAAACATGTAACTATAAATAGTCAACAGAATGTACCACACTGGTTTCTTAAGCAGAGGTCAAAGAAATGCGTAGAAATAAAAACCATATATCATCTCAAAATACTAGTTTAATTAAATTTAATTATTGTTGATCAATAAATAGCTGAGACAAAAGGAGACAAACATGCTGCGTTCAGACCTTGTTTACTTGAGTAACGACCGCATCGAGGACTTCTCCTTTGAAAGGTCGGAAGACGATTGCCTTATATTTGACTGGATAAACGACGTATCCCTTGCCCGGCTGAATTATGCCAGCACCGATGTTGTCAATCGTTGTCACGGCTATGACAAATCCATACCTACAAAATCAGACTATGTGTGAAGGCAGGTAGCCAAAAATTAAAACTACAGACCTGTATAATTGTATATTATGTATGTTCCACACATATATACTAAAGGCGTACTGTTTTATCTATTTAGCAAAAGTTGATATCAACCGTTCAACCCTTACATGAGCATTACACGACTTGAGATTTGATATAAAATTTACATAAACACAAGCAGGTGTGTGTATGAGAGGGAGTGTGTGTATGTTTGCATCTGAGTATTTTTACAAACGTCTATTTGAACCTAAATTATTAGATAGACTGTATTCACGGCTAAAAGAGCTCTGTAATCTGAGATTGTGTACAGAGTAAAGTAGCGATGAACAGTCTTTGGCATAGTTATAGTAAGCGGGTCCCTATGTTAATGAATGACTGCACTAACCCTATACCTAACCCTAACCGACCCTCACGATGCCTAACCTGACCCTAAACGACCCTCACGATGCCTAAACTGAACCTAACCGACCCTCACGACCCCTTAACCTGAACCCTAACCAACATAGGGACCCGCTTACTATAACTAAGCCCAGTCTTTTTTGAGTGAGAAAGAATATTTAAAGTTAATGGGTCCAGATAACTTCATTAAGAAATGTGGATAGAATACGAGTCAACAAAGTGCATAACGCAAATCTGATCTGTATCTGTGACAGATCACAAGTTGGATGTCAGGTAGAGCAAACGAAATCGTGATGAAACCAAGTCCTACTTTCCAGTGCACGTTCCTTCCACTTCGTTGAACAGCATCTGCTTCACGGTATTCAACAAGTTTGGTCCAAAGTATCGTGGATGAAGCAAGATGTCATGCTCCAGTGACACCTACAAATTAAATGACTAATTCACAAGCTGCAATGATTCCATGGTATGTGTGAACGTGAGAACCAAACAGTCTAACAATGAGTGTGTAATAAAGCAACTGGGAAACAGCATCTTGTCAGAACTTTTATCACTCCAAGTCAAGTCAATCATAACTAAACCAGCATCTCAAATCCTCTACACCATTAACACACTATACTGATTTTAAAATAATCAATCACAATTTTACCAGAATATCTTGCATATAGCTTGTAACTTGGCCACAGCGCGATTACCTAATTTTAGTGTGTGACAATGGCCAGCTACTCTTTATTATTTTCGATCCTGCTTGGATGCCGAAAAACGAACCACATTACACTTATAATATCGCTCAACAGCCGCAAACAAAACAGCAAACTTACATGGAAAAACATTTCTAGCGGAATAAGTCTGGCGGGCAGAAGTATCAAATCTGTTTGGGTACTCCGGTATTCTCAGGTTAAAACAGATTCCTTTGAAAGCCAACAAATAGCACATGAGAAATTTAAGAACAAAAACCGTTAGACCATCAGCGATACTTGTTTATCGTGGATTTTCTGACCATTGATAGCATTTGATGCCAAGTTCGCGTCATATTTTTCTAGCGCTTTCTGTGATGTTCCACTACGATTCCACCCGCTGTTTTTGCAAGCCAGCTTTTAAGTCCGTTAACAAGAAACAGCCTATCACGCATAGGCAAACATTGCTTTTAAAATAACTTTAAAAGTCTTAGCAGTATCTACTTGTTTGGTTTTTAACAAGATTTCACCAGAAACGATATTCTTACTTACTTTAATATTTGAGCCGTTTTGCTTTTATCAACTGTAGCCGCCATTATCTGGAAGCTGCTAAAAAACACTCGTAGCCCAAGCACAGGTCACCAGCTTCTTCACGAGCGTTGCATCGAATCAGATGGGTTTTCTGTACGAGTAGAAGTCCAAATCCGAATGCTAGAGGATCAGCGTGGGGTTGTTCGTCATAAAATTATCACAATACCATCTAGGTTGGAAGTAATGCATGGTTTGGAGTAGAGATTGTAGTATTTTAAACATAAAATATCTATCAGAGTCATTCGCATAAAGGAAGATGCAGACAACTATGATGGTATATTTTGATGCAAAATTCTGTGCTTTATTTATAGCTTCAAATTTATGAAAGATTTGTTGACGTTGGTTATCTTATCTTCAAAACCTATATTATAGTTAAATTCATGATAATACTAACTAATTACTTTGCCAAAATGCAAACGCAATTATAATTTCTTGTTTACTGGACGTGATTTTGGATTTATTTGGCGAAGGACTTTGACACAGCAGATAGGCTTCTTGACTTAAGTTGGACGGTCGAAAAGCCGAAACGTGCGTGCAAAACATAGATAAAAACGAAGTTTGCGCCTAGTTGGTGAACTGGAACGATGATGAATGGTTCTCGTGAATAGTATCGTTTTTCAACATACACGTAGTATAAACACTGAAAGTGGAGAACTGGGGAATATTGTAACACCTGTGGAGAAAACAAATTCTAGTCAAAAATGAAGAAAGCGAGTGCAATACCTGCTGTGGATAATTGGTTTGTCGCTAAAGATAAGGTTTGGACGGAGCGCCTGGCCGTTTGCAGTAAGCCAGATTCTGCAGTGAGACCGGTTATGAGACTGCTTGAATATTCCTGTCACGGTGTTCTCTGGCTGGCCTGTGTTGGAGCTGGGATACTCGTATCGCATCAGATTGAATTGCACGAAAAGCTCCTCAATCTTATGTGTGGTGAGTCACTGAGGGAACGGACATAATATTTAATCTATTGACTATAATCAAAATTGGACATGCAGGATAGTGTAACCATGAAATATTTGTGGATTGCAATTGTAAGATTATCCTATTTTCGTGTCAGTTATGTCTAGTAATCAGCGGCATATTTAAAAGCATAGGATAAGAAATTCACTTTTTTTACAAATCCTCTTGCCATTTTCACCCTTCAGTCACTTCACTTCTTAACACCATTCACCGCAGCTGTCTACCCTCCTGACCTTGAATCTCGACTTTCAACCATGTCTGATTGTACATATTTATTTTCAATTCACTTATCTGTCGATAGCAATTATGCAGTTGCAGGTTAATGTCTACTGCAAAGACCAAACATATTGATCATCCCAGTACTTGTAATTATTTAGCTGTAAATTTATTACTCTTACATTTTATTGTTTTAAATGTTATTTCCATTGCCAATTAATCAGATTATTTTTACACATTACGATGACAGTGAACTATATATTAAATTAGTTTAAGTAATGCTATTTATTCATTACAACTGCATGCAACTAATTCAGCAAACAATTGTTCTGGTTTTTTTTGTCAGCGCTCTTCTTTGACATTGCCGTCATTGGTCTGTGCAAGGTCATATTTCGACGCCAGCGTCCTTCGCAGAACCACGGTGACATGATGACAATCCTAATGGACAAGTTTTCTTTTCCAAGCGGTCATGCGAGCCGGGCCACCATGGTCACTTGCTTCGTGATCATGCACTTCGCACTGTCTGACATTCATTGGTACCTGCTCATCATTTGGTCCGTGTCGGTTTGTCTGTCGAGAATTCTGCTTGGTCGGCATCACGTTAGCGACGTGATCTGTGGAGCCGCCTTGGGAATCGTTGAATATCAGGTCGTCAACTCATGGCTCTGGCTTTCTCGGGACTTATGCGAAAGTCTGATTAGGCCAATTCAGGAGGAGCTGCACCTATGATGGAGTCAGACGGACATGTAGAATGGTGACAATATCACTTTAAAATGACATGAAGAAGTGCAACTTTTCTGTGTTTTGAACTTATTTTCTACAAATTTACGTAATTACGACTTGGTTTCAGTGCACCAACAGCTGATGCGTTATGAGTGCATTAGATTCTCGTGCAGAACAAGTAACATGCTATAATTATACTGATGCCAACCAAGTTATGGCAAGGTTTTCTAAACTGTGATTCTAGAAAATATAAATGTTATTCTGTTTTTTTAGTTTTCAGGTACGATGAGTGCATTAGATGCTGGTGCAAAACAAGTAAAAAAAACTTGTTATAATTATACTGATTCCAACCAAGGTTTGGCAAGGTTTTCTAAACTGTGATTCTAGGAAATTTTATGCTTCTTTCAGTTACTAATTTTTTACTTAGGCCTAAAAAAAAATGCTGTGTTTCCGGTAACAGAGCTAAAAAAAATTGGGTAGGTAGGTCGGAAAATATTTTTATTTTGTAAAATATTTTTATGCAGTGACTATCCGAAAAAGTATACCCCACTAGTCTTTTTTGCACGCTGAAACAAAGTACGTGTTCTAAGCAAGTATAAACTGCCTATTTCCCGACTGTCTGCACCTAAAACTGCTCTAGAAACAGTCCTATTAATTTCATTTTGTTGACGTCTCTTATGTTATGTCAATACAAATGTTAAAAAAATATTTTTTGAAAAAAAATTTTTTTTAATAAAAATTTTTACAAAAATATTTGGGTCGCGGCCGTAAAAATGGGTCGGTCGCGTTACCGGAAACACAACACTTTTTTTTTACGCCTTATGTGTTCTATTGTACTTGACAACTTGTGAAGCACTTCTCTCAGGGTAGGCCATTCAGAAGTGTTCCCAGTGTTAGAAGCCCCAAGAAAAAAGTCAGATTTTGAGGTGTGGGAAAGATGAGACTCCTAGAGCAAATGTAAGGGTGGGGGAACCATTCAACAGAGATGGGTCTGAGCAGGCAAAGGATCTGGATTGAGCCATGGCAGTGGGAACAAAGATGTCAAGACAGTCAGATGACCAGAAGGTACGGCAAAGTGACAGAGGCAGGATGAAGAATTAGACCACGAAGAATCGAAGATACTTTGGAGCAAGACTCAACTGAGACTTGTGCGCTGAAATGAGAAACTTGAATCTTATGTGGGCAGAAAGAGGGTAAAATAAACTTGTTCAGGGTTGGTGTCATTCAAATAAAGTATTTCTCCCCTCCCCCACCAATAATCGTTTATCCCCCCTCCCTCGGTTGAAGAAAAGTTGAAAAGAAGCCATTTCACATGTGTTATTTTTGCAAATTAACGTGCATTTTGCTTTGTTTTGAGCATTGCCACTATAGCAGGTGTCTTTATTGCTATTAGCTAACTCTGTTTGCTTTGGTTTTAGAGCACTTAGGACATTTAGAACACTTAAGAACACCTAGAGTCACTAACTATATTCGTCTTGATTTGCTCTGAACATTGCTTAAGACACTTAAAACATTTAGAGTCACTTTAAATTTTGATTTCAGCATAAATTTATCAGTTACACACATTTTACAATAATTATACGCTATAATAATAATAATAATAATAACGACGATTTATATGGTGCAGTAACACAGCCATGCCGTTACAAGGGCGCCTTACAAAAAACAGCTACACCGGATAAGCCCTAGAATGGTTTATTCCTCTGGATACTCCTTCTCGTGTACGAATTCATCCCCCTGGATAGCTTTAGGAGGATAGAATATTCCGCGACACTGGCCTTAGGCATAGGCAAAGCAGGCAGTTGCCTGGGGTGCCACTATCTAGCGGTGCCATTTCACAAACACTGTTCTAGATAGGGCTTTTGTTTTTTAATGTTTTTAGCCATTTCCATGACGTTATTCTGCTTGAATGTAGGCTACCAGTAATAATAATTGTAAATAACTCAGTTGAGTGCAATTGCTCATCATTAGGTTTGTGACGTGTGGTAAAAAAGAGTGTGGGCTCAGAGAGCGTAAAATCAACGCTTTGTCTGGGACACCGTTTAGTCTGCATTGTACTTCTTTCCAATGCCTTAAAACAAAGATTTAATCTTTCACTTTGTGTTATTTTTGTGGATTTAAGGTTAATTAATTTAATTAGGTTATAATTGTTACAGCACTTCATGGCATTAAAGATTTCTTACGACAGTGATTATTTGATTAAACATTTTTGGCAGAGAAGATGTTTGTTTTAGTTTAGGTGAATTGGTGTCTTAGATGTGTTTTAGTTTAATAATATTATTATAGGTGGATTCTGACTTATAAATTATTAGTTGATGTTGCGTATAAAAATAATAATTACGACAATTTTTATGGTGCTGTAACACGGCCATGCTGTTACAAGGGTGCCTTATAAAACAACTAATGGGTGAAAGAATAAGAACTAGAGAGCAAGTCTGTTTTAGCATAGATTTAAAAGAATCCACTGAGCCGGCCGATTGAATAGTGGGGCGGGGAAGTCTTAAGCTTCCAGCGATGAGGACCAGCAGCCGAGAAAGCACGATCGCCGAAGCATGTCTTCAATCTTCGTCCTCCGTACATGCAGATCAGTCTTCTTTCAGGTGTAAACAATATATATTAAGTGGTGTCCTGCATTCACAAATGATAATTATTACGATGCATACTTCCATTTTTATAACTTATACATCGATCTTGAAACTTTACACTGCAGAATGTTTGCAATTGATATTGATAGTATTCAGAGTATGACGGATGATCTCAAGTTATTAAATTTAACTGTCCGCAGCAATACGACGTCCTACTACTCATTTTGTCAACGCCATCTGCCGATTGGAAGGTTGAGTGGAAGCGATGCGCATCCGTGTGCTCTTCGTTCACTGGGATGCTGGGCAGGGTTGCCAGGTCGTGGCGAAAAGCGCGAATTGGGCTCCTTTTCGAATGCGACTGATTACTTCGTCCGCGTGACTGCAATATTTCTGGCTCCTTTTGTAGTCTCACTGTCGCGAGGGCGACAATGGGAATTCTCATTATTTGACAGCTCTAGGTTACTAGGTGACCTTTCACCACAATTATAATTTACTAGCTGTACTCGGCCACGCGTTGCTGTGGCAGAAAAGACTTCCCCTCCCACTCCCCCTTCCCCTCCCCTCCTCTTCCCCCTCACCCTCACCCTCCCCTCCGTCCCGCTCCCTCCGCTCCTCCTCCCTCCGCTCCCCCTCCGTCCCGCTCCCTCCGCTCCTTTCCTCTCTCAACCAAGAATGTTGGAAGGCCGCAAAATAATTATGCAAATCGCTTATGACGTCACGGCACGCGACGACCTCATTCATGTTTCGTCTGCATGGTCGCAGTCACTGTCAAGGCGTTTCTGAAATCTGGCAACGTGCAGTTTTGTTGAATTTGCAAATGGCCGTCGAGCGGAATGCAAAGTTCACTTTTTTGTGGAAATATTGCGTTTATTCGGAGAAAAAAGTTGTAAACTCTCTTATTGGAATGGAAGGTTTTGTTAAAATTTCAAAACAATCTGTGCGGTAGTTTTCGAGAACACTGGCAACAAACTATTGGAAAGTTTCATTTTTATTTATATAGATTATGTGCTTTCACCTTTACTAGCCACAATAATCATGTGACTAACTAATAGCAAATGATAAGAACTGAGCCGTCTGCAATCTAAATTTTTACGTCGATGGTTTCATTACGTGTCTTTTGACGCGTCTAACGAAACCAACAAAGAACGTTTTTAACCCTTTAATGCCGAGATGGTATTAAATGGTATGGGAAATCCTATACCCTCCGGCATTAAAGGGTTAATGTGCATACGAATTTTTTATGCTCATGTAGCTGCTCATCGCGCGACTTTTTGGCGACTTTTTTTTACTGAAATCTCGCGACGCGTTTCTGGTATCTGGCCACCCTGGTGCAAATCCTGGGTAAACCGTTTCCTGTTTATTCGTTAAGTGATGTTCGAAACAAAGTAGAAATTTACAAATCGTTAGTCGTATACTTAAAATCAAAACATTCGACAAATGTCCGAGACGGAAGAACAGCCGCTGACGACGAAGAAAAATTTTCTTTGCGGCGTTTGCGAAGGTTAACGTCCATTTTTTCTTTCAGACTATTGCTACATACGCTTACATGTCTGTTCGATTTACACCCACCAATTGAGACCACCTAATAATTATAGTAGTCGATACTTTTCTGACTAAAGATTTCTTCCATAGGGCTTATCTGTTTCTTCACTAGCTTGAAGGGACGCTTTGCACAAAAATTGCTAGCAGTCATTCTGATTAGTCGATAATGGTTAAATGAAACCGCTGATCTAATCCTATAACTCGTATTGCGTCGTTTCTTAATGCGCTGGGGGTTAATCTCTATAATGACTCGGTAGCAAGTAAACATCATGGCGACCAAAGATCCGCTCATAATAGAGCGCGGTCACGTGACGGCAAAAGTAGCCCAATATTTTCGCGGCCTACGGTGATGTATAAGCCAATGTTTTCGCGAAAGTAAGTAAGTAAAAATACCATGAAACGGTTATTTTAATAAATATTAATACGCTTAAATAAGCTAAAGAACACAACAAAATCGATGGACCTTAACACATTGGCCGCCATCTACGAGATATCTTGCGGTAAGCGCGAGATCTCGCGGTAAAAAACCGCGAGATATCTCCGCGGTTTATTACCGCACGATCTCGCGGAGATATCTCGCGGTAAAAAACCGCGAGATCTCGCGCTTACCGCGAAATATCTCGTAGATGGCGGCCAATGTGTTAAGGTCCATCGATTTTGTTGTGTTCTTAAGCTTATTTAAGCGTATTAATACTTATTAAAATAACCGTTTCATGGTATTTTTACTTACTTACTTTCGCGAAAACATTGGCTTATACATCACCGTAGGCAGCGAAAATATTGGGCTACCTTTTTGCCGTCACGTGACCACGCTCTATTATGAGCTTATCTTTGGTCGCCATGATGTTTACTTGCTACCGAGTCATTATAGAGATTAACCTGTGCTGGGCATCAATCTATGGGTTACCTACATGAGGAGAAGTTGCCATAAGTTCCTTATCTGTTGCAGAAGATGATCATTCAGAGAAACCAGATGCAATGCTATGATGTGTAATTAGAGATTTGAGAATTTCATGGCCACATCAACTGTTAAACGCTAACATGTCAGAGAGCTGTAGATGAGAATTCTACCTATGGGTAGCTAATTAATAAATAATGGGCACATTCAGCAAACTGGCTAACCATTGAATGAGTTGAACAATTGAGCAGACCTTCATGTCTTCGCCTAAGTTATCACCTAACAGTGACATTTTAATTTTTTTGTGAAATTGAAGAAAAACAAAACTTATTCAACTACATGATTTTTTTCATGCATGCCATTTCCATTTTTAACTTTTTGAGGGGAATAATTGTAAGTATATTTTCTTTTATTCTGCAGGTTTCTATGGAAAACCATGGACACTGGAACAGAGGCAGGAACTATTCAACCGGTTAGTAACAAATCTGTTGTTCATTCTGCCGAACGTTTTAATTATATTAATTAAGATGATTGAACAGATTAATTTGCCAGTGTGCATATTATTGATGTGCTCATGTTATGTTGATGACAATGAGTTGTCATTTATTTCAGTATGAAGATCTAAGAATGTTCTTATTACATTTAAATCCTGCTACAATTTCCGGTTTCGGGGGTTGAAGCTTTAGCCTAGCATGTCAGCACCTGTGGTGTTCAACGACATCGAAAACCAAATTCAGAATGCTATATGGCTGAGAGTGGTTGTTAACATGATACACGGGTGCTCGAAATTCGTCAGGAGGCAAGATTGAATGACTGATACAGAGCATGAACACTTCGACTTGTGCTCTATCGCTCTCGGTTTGGATTTGTTCGATTTTGGAACTGATTTGATTTAGTTGTTAATTTATTCACAGGTCGTGTGGCAAGTCTAGGAGAACAATCAATATCAATTTTAAAATGTATTTTTGTGTTGCTTTTATTTTAGAATGAAGACATTTGGCATGAGCACATATCTGTATGCTCCAAAGGATGACTACAAGCATCGTCTGTACTGGAGAGAGTTGTACTCCAAGGATGAAACAGGTGGGAAAGTGTATATGCTTAGCACATGATCAATGGTAAACTAAGGTCCAAAAGGTATTTATACTCTAAGGCAGTGCTGTCCACAGACCGATTTTAAGCTAGGCATTTTTGCAAATTTTGTGAAAAATGAAGAAAATCAAAACTACTAAATCATGTCTTTCATGCTGAACTTTATTCTGTTAGAATTTTATACTCGTATGCCGTGACAAATAAATGTTTTGTTGGTTGATCAGATGAGTTGCGGTTGCTGATAGAATCGGCCAAGCAGCACAACATCAACTTCGTGTATGCACTGTCTCCCGGGCTCGACATCGTTTACTCAAACACTGATGATGTTGCGGTTCTCAAGATGAAGCTGGATCAGGTAAGTGATGAAATTGAAGGCAGGTGCCATGGGAGCACTAGTGAGGTGTGGCAATCTTGTTAGGCATGCTACTGGTGCCACAATAGAACAGGAGGTTGGCAGATTTGCTCTTTATATGTGGTCAGGTGAAGTTGGTGATGACTATGGAAAGCAATGAGGAGAATTATGCTGCTGCTGCTGCTGATGTGACAATGATGCAAAAAATGAGAGTAAAGTGAATTGAGTGTACACGTGTTGAGCTGTGCATTGTTATGACAGTTGATGAGGTGGAAAAGCTGTTCTCGTGCGTTTGATGAGGCGATTGTTTATTAGTATTTATTTCTCCATTTCTATAGCGCCCCCTCCAAGCTCTCCACTCGGAAGCGCTCCCTGCTACTGCGCGAACACTGTATCGAAGTTTCACACCGAAGTGCCTGAGCAATTGCGAGTGAAGGACTTGCTGAAGGTCTCTACACGACAACTTGAAGTGGATTCGAGCCTACAACCCTCCAGCTGCAAGCTATGATTCTTATTATCATTTCGGCTAGATAGCGCAGAGAACGCCTCTGAGTGGATATATATCTTGAAGGGGTGCTATATAAATTCTCAGAATGAATGAATGAATGAAAGGCAATGAACATACCTACTACAGCACCGTGCCCCACAAATCTCAATCTCTTTGTGTTTGTGCTGCTGCAGGTGAAGAACCTCGGCTGCTCGCACTTTGCTCTCCTCTTCGACGACATCGAGGACGAGTTGTCAAGCGAAGACTCGAGCAACTTCACGTCGATAGCACATGCACAGTGCAGTGTGACGAACGACATGTACGAGTATCTGGGTGAACCGGAGCTTTTCCTCTTCTGTCCTACAGGTATCAACAATCCGTCTCCTCTCATATTTTGCCTATTTCTTTATGTATTGTTTTACATTGTATTTAGGCATTTGTGAAGCACCTCTTGTAGGGTGAATCATTCAGAAGCACTCCCCTTGCGCAAGGCCTCACGAGTAGAAGTAGGTTTAGAAGAGATAGAAGGAAGAAGAGAGACTGCTAGACGACAGAACTGTAGAGCGAACAGAAGGTGAAATGCACATTCCAAAGAGATTGAGGCAAATGATCAAGAGTGAGCAGTTCTAGTATGGGGGGAGTGGACCCAGATGTCATGTGTATTGGAGGAACAAGGTGGATGATGGTAGGAAGCTGAATGAGGTCCATGTGCTGTGTATATATTTACCATGTATTAAAATGCATTGTACGAGGAAGTCAGCGCAAATACATAAAGAAATGAGAGTTTTAGTTTTATTTCTGCTGTGTTGTTTTTTAATTAGTACTAAATGCAGATGTGAAAGAAAACACATCTAGTCACCTGGTGCCGTCAGCTTTTGGAGCTCTGGCGACAGTCAGGATGTATCCTCTCCATTGTTTCCTCTCTCTTGTTGCCTCTCTTAGCGCCTCCAAGCTCATACCAGACTTCTCGTGTATTTCATCCATTTCCCCCCCCCCCCCCAAAAAAGCACGTGTTGTATTTAGATTTTGTGTGTCGTTATCTGTGCAGAGTATTGCACATCTCGAGTTGTGCCTGACATGGCCAAGTCGTTATACCTGCAGACGATTGGTAACAAACTCGCTGCAAATATAGACTTCCTTTGGACAGGTAACGTCGTACACTTTTGATTTGTTGTTTTAACCCTTTAAAAGCGAGTGGCAATCTATTTGCCACTACATGCAGGTATAGTAAACAGCTAATGTTCAGCAATTTGCCACTAAAATAATGCATGTGGATTCACAAGATGTCACTGCCAGATACTGTTTAACACAAAAAATCATAAAAAAATCTTGTTTGACACAACATACCTTATACTCCATTAGAATTCTAGGGTGGTATGAACGGCTAGTGGCAAGTATGTTGCCACATTATGGACTTTTCTTGGTAGCACAAACGCCTAGTGGCAATTATATTGCCACCAATTTTTTTTACTGATTTCAATTCAACAATGTTATACGCTTGATTACTTTCTCTTACCCATACATAATATGTATTTATATTAACTGTGCCTGCCCGGGGCACTTATCGCTGTTAAAGGGTTAAATACGGTCATGGATGTTGTAGCAAGTGTTGCTGTATCATGTTGTGAATCAGTAATGGATAATTAAGATCTTATATCTAAGTTATTAGCATTGGTTAATTAGAATTTTCGGTAGTTACTGACATCAGAATGCAAAACGACGCAAAATGTATGTTAAAGGTTTGGCGATCAATATAATTAGACAATTAACTTATGGATTAATTTCTTTTCTTATTATGAAATTTTAATTAGAATTGTTATTACCTACCAATCTAATTAATTAGCAAATCAATTAGTTTCTAATCAATTAGTTACCTATCAGTGTGCAAGTAGTGATAAATAATAATGATGAAGATGAGGATTACAACATTAGCAATAATAACAATGATAATTATTAGCTGCAAAGTTAATTTGTAAGTGATTCGGTGATATAACTCCTCCATTTTAGAATTGCATATAAATATAACATATGATTATTCATTCATTCAAGAATTTATATAGCGCTTCTTCAAGGGTGACTACTCAGAACCGCTCCCGACTCTAGCACGGCAAAAAAAGTACAGTTTTGAGTTTAATAAAAAAAAATGTTTCAGTAATACCCCCCGGAAAGTAGACGTAGCTCCTGTGGGAGCCCATTCCAGACAACTGGGCCGATCACAGAAAAGGCTCTATTCTGCATCGAATAGAGCAGCGGTTCTCAACCTTTTTCGTGCGGCGACCCCTTTTTGACATACCAAGAGTTGCGATGACCCCCAGCAAAAAATTAATCGAGTTACCATTCCTTCACTGCATTTTGATACTACCATTGTTCATTGTTTATGCATTTTCACTGTCTTCATAATTTGAAAACTGCTTGTGGCTATATTGTGTGCTCGAGGCTTCTTGGCTCTTGCATGCAATTATGAGAGCAATCTAGCCTAGGCCTATTCGTTAGTGTGAAGTTGGAAGTTTCATAAGTCCATTCATCAGAGTGAGGGTTTGGATTTTCCCGGTTATCGATTTAAAAAATTCACATTGCAATGGTGGCATTTAAAGCTTCCATTTTAGCAAAATTGCTTATCATTTCAGTGCTAATAGCCGTGGTTTAAGACTTAGAAATTGTCCTGACCCATTCTTTAAAAAATCGAATTTCCACACTGCTGTGGTCGCATTTAAAGTTGCCAATTGCCATCTCAACCAAATGTCTCATAATTTCAGTGCTGAAAGATAAGACTCAAGACTTTATAAATGTCATAAGAAATTCTCCCTATTGTTTAAATTTTTTGAAGCTTCCCAACTGTAGGCTAAAGACTGCACTTTAGCCTGTCAGCTTAATAAAATTGCTAATTTTTTCAACGCTGTTAGTCATGGTTTAAGACTTAAGAGTGTCGCCTCCCAATTTCTTGCAATTATTTGGATCTGCACATAAACTGCAACATTAACATTTCAAGCTGTCATATTAACAAAATTGTTCAGAGTTTCAGTGCTTATATAGAGACGCGGTTTAGGTTTTTAATAAATAATCCCTCCCGCTTGTTTACATTTTTTGCAGATGCAATGATCGAATTCTAAGCTGGCATCTTAGCAAATTAGCTCATTATGGATTAACAGCGAGCAGCACTGTAGAAATTGATGATCTTCACGATATATTTAGCCTATGACTTAATTATATTGGGAGATATAGGCTAAGCAGCTCGGTCTCCATTCTTTGAGCAAGCCGAATATTGTTTCATTTTTTTACAGAATGATTGAAGTGGAATTTGCAATTTAAAACTAATAATGGCAAAATAAAATTAGTTGTTGCAATCTAACGAATGAATCTTAGCAGAAGCACGAGTAAAAATTATTTTAATTTGCTATGGTGTATAATAATTATCGTTGAAATTTCTAGTACATTTTGTACAAATTTTGAAGGGTCCAGGCGACCCCTGGCAAATCGTCAGGCGACCCCCGTGGGGGTCGCGACCCACAGGTTGAGAACCGCTGGAATAGAGCCTTTGTACTTTTCATTGCTTTTATAGCTCCTATGACCCTGCATTCGTCTGTCTGGTTTTGCAATAGGGCCGCGTGTCGTTTCGCGACACATCACGGTCGAGGGTATAAAGGAAGTGACGGACATAGTGAAGCGACCAGTGACGATCTGGGACAACCTGCACGCCAACGACTACGACCAGACGAGACTCTACCTCGGTCCTTACGACGGTCGGCCGACGGAACTGGTGTCGCACCTGCGTGGCGTCCTCACAAACCCGAACTGTGAGTTTGAGGCGAACTTCATCGCCATGCATACGCTTGCTCAGTGGAGTCGAAACGTGTGCACGCGATTTCCAGGTCAGTTGCTTCGTCTGAGTCTTTGTGAATTCATTCATTCATTCATTGTGAGAATTTATATAGCCCCCACTCTTCAAGAGACCTAGTACTGAGAGACCTGCTTTAGCTTTCATTCACATTTGCACCATTTGCATCTGCAGTTGACAAACTTGACACTAAATTGCAAGAAAGCAATTGTTCTTTGATTCTGTTTGTACGTTTTTAATCATTATTGTAATTATTCTGCTGTTGTCATTTTTTTAACCAACCGATTTAAAAAAAAATATTGATCATAAAGTTGGTGTTTCAGCTTTTATTATTTCTTTTTTAATCAAAAGAATTTGACCCTAATTATAACTACATTGTTATGACGGTTACTAATATTGTGCTTTGTTATCAATTTAGCTCAGGCAAGTCGTGACGACCTCGACATGGAGACGGAGGAGTCTGAGGAGGAAGTTCCGGAAGACGACGACGTAGACGACGAAGAAGAGTCAAGAGAAGAGAAGCCTCCGTCGCCGCGCTACTGTCCGAAGAAAGCCCTTGTGATGGCCGTCACCGACTGGCTGCCCGAACTCTACAAGACGAAGAAATCTAGCGGCAGCACCAAGCCGCAGCAGAGCATTGAACTCGACGGTAACCACGGCGACGACGCCGACTCCAAGACAAAGAAGTCGGACAATAACTGCCCGCCGGAGTCGAGGAAGCGTTTCGATCCGCTTACTGTCATGGACGTCATCCTCCTCTGCGACCTCTTCTACCTGCCGTACGAGCACGGACCGCAGGCGATCCAGCTGCTCCAGTCGGCTCGCTGGCTCGTCTCGAGCTTTGCCCTGCTCGCCGATCAGCCGGGCAAGCGGTTCATGAGCCTCGGCCGGATCGAGTGGTACGACAAGGCGATCCACTTTCACGACTGCTACACGAACCTTTCGATCGTCGTCGATCGCTTCGTTAACATTCCCAACCGCGAGCTGCTCTACGAGTTGTACAGCTACGTGAACGACATGCGGAGCAACCTGGCGCTCGTCAACTCATACATCAAGTGGCACGGTAACTCGGGATTCATGCGTGTTGAATCGAGTCTAGTCCAGGTTCCGTTTTTAGGCATTTCTCTAGTGCTAGAATCATTTGGTATGGTATGGCTGGATAGGAATCTCTGAGCTAAGGTAATTGGAGAATCGTTTCATTTATGGGCACCTCTCTGGTGCACCTCTCTAGTCTGGATCATTAGGTATGGTATGGTTGGATGATAATTAATCTGAGCTAAGGTGATTGGAGAGTGGATCATGACCTGAGGTATGGTAAATGAGATATGTGGAAAAGCCCTGAACAGGGCATGTGTGTGATTGCTTAAATTGCCACTGAAAGTGGTGAAGGTGGGGGGACGGTTAGCCACTAGTTGGTGTTGCAAATGATTTGAGCAGAAATTGCCCAGTAATGCAAGAAAATCAAAACCAGTTTTATATGTGAATTGATAAAAAGGTTTGAATGTATCAGAAGAAGGTTTTTTTATTAGGTCCAGTTGTATTTTGTTTGATTAATTATTGTAGGAATAGACAAGCCAGAAAAGGAGCCGTTCAAGTCGGGAGAGCAAGAGCCGTGGGTTCATCGAGGTGGGCTACTGGCCGAATTTAGGGTGAGCAGCAGGAAAATACATGAGTTTATTTCATTTTAACTGTTGTCCGAATTCAACGATGCCAATCTATGCTTGTCTCTAATTGTACTTTTAAAATGGTTTATAATTACCTGAATCGTCAGCAGCATATGTTGGCCTGTCTTAACCCTTTCCCGCCAGAATTGTTTTGATACCTATCCTTTTAATCGGGTCGCGGGTGACCCGATCCGGCGGGAACGGGTTAATTAACGATGATATTTATTGTCATTGCAGAGGTTGCTGCCAATCGACCGTAACAATGACGGCCTCAGTGGCAAGTTGCATGACCTTGCCAGCCATTCGTACATCATTCGACAGTATTTCCAAGCAGACAAGGTACAATTAATATATATGATAATATATATATACACATAATTTATATACACATAATTTATATACATAATATACACCACCTGGTCACCTGGTGCCGTCAGCTACTGGAGCTCTGGCGAAAGCCCTGGTGCATCTTCTCCAGTTGATCCTCTCCCTAGTCGCCTCTCTTAGTTCCTCCAGTCTCATGCCAGACTTTTCCTGTACTTCATCCAACCATTTCTTCCTTGGTCTTCCGCATCTTCTCCGTCCCTCACCGCATGCCGTCATCAGCTCCTTTTCCAAACCGTTAGATCTCATCACATGGCCGAAGTAGCTCAATTTCCTCCAAGTTGCTGTTTGCTGCAGTGTCTCCTCCCTCTCTAATCCGAGCTCCTCGCGCACCGATTCGTTAGTTCTCTTCTCCGTCCATGAAATCCTTAGAATCTTTCTCCAAATCCACATCTCACACGCGTTGATTTTCTTTTCCATATCTCGTGTCTTTGTCCATGTCTCGCATCCATATAGGACGACTGGGAAGATCAGTGCTCTTACCAGTCTTTTCTTTGTTTCCCTGCTCACGTATTTGTCCTTCCAAATCTTTTCCAGACCGTTCATTGCCGTTTTCCCCATTGTTACCCTCCTCCTTATTTCCATATCACTTCTTCCCTCCTTCTCTATCATAGATCCCAGGAATGTGAAGCTCGATACTACCTCTATCGTTTCTCCATCCACCTCAAAGTTTTTCCATGTTGCAGTTGTCATAACCTTTGTTTTCTTTACATTGAAGTATAGTCCCGCCTTTTCGCTTTCCTTCCTGACTCTTCTTATTAACTCGACTAGGTCGTCCCTCTTACCCGCCAATAATGTCGTATCATCGGCGTACCTCAGATTATTCAGTATTTTCCCCGCTATCCTTACCCCTTCTGTTGCCTCCTCCAATCCAGCCCTCCTCATAATTCTCTCGGCATACAGATTGAACAGGAAAGGGGACAAAATGCACCCCTGCCTCACTCCTTTCCTTATTTTAAATTTCCCTGTGTCACCATATTCAGTTCTTATTACCGCTTCTTGATCCACATAGAGGCCCTTTAGTAGTTTAACCAAATGCTTCGGAATTCCCATCTCAACTAGTGTCCGCCACAGTAGTGTATGGTCTATGCAATCAAACGCCTTGCTGTAGTCTATAAAACACATATGCACCTGTTGCCCGTATTCCCTCTGTCTCTCCATAATCCACCTTATAATATACACACAGTATTTATGTAATGTTGTATACAGAGTACAGATGATTTATGTAGCACTCCATTGAATTATATACCATAATATATTTTAGGAATAACTGCCACAACAGTCACATCATTTGGTGAAAATTTTTTTATTGTTACTATAGAGTTGTGTGCAATGACTTAAGAAGTTCTGTGCAATTTACATTGCTCAGCTCAGAAGGAACATTGATTCCTGTTGAACTCAAACTTTAAGTAGACCAAAGGTTAACAGGTAAAATTTTAAGATCGGAATGTGTTTTAACCAAGCTACAGGTTGTGGCTATTTATCTAAATTTTTTGAGGAGTAATTTAGGCTTCGAAATTATCCTTCCTAAATCTGTTAGCTAACAATCTGGTATCTTTTTGTGATATGTCCTTGACGCATCTGTTCTGATGCCAGGGCAGTGAAGGCATATACATTACACTGGAAAATTTAATTTAATAATGTGTTGATTACTTAACCCCTTTACCGTGATCCCCGAGTTAACTCGTCCAATTTTTACTAAGAAAATTTTTATTATACGGTAAACGGGTTAAACCAAGTGATTACTGAGCAGTGAGTCATTCACATGAACTCTTAATGCGTTGAAGGACGATGTCTACGATGTTTGCACGAAGACGTTTGACGATCGAATGGACGCATCTGACGTCCTCAGCGCTTTCCCTCAGCTCGCCGGAGATTAGTAAGTTCCTCGGTTCTCCAGTTTACATTCAGAATTATGATTGTAATTAGATATGTTTCAGTGCATGACTGTCCATTTTTACAGGAGAAACTTCCCCCCCCCCCCCCCCCTTAGAGAAGCGTCTGCTTAAAGACAATGACAGTCAAGACCGTCAAACAATAGAAATCGAGATTATTATAGTTCCTGTTGCACTGGTAGAATTTGTAACGCATACTGGAGTATCGTTTCCCACTACCTTCCCAAAAGTCGACTCAGCCTTCCATTCGGCAGATGGCATTGGTAGAATGAGCTTTACGAAGTGATAGACACCTTGCATGGCTGCCAACCAGTTAAATTCGGCTCCTCTGATAACTTGTGATTTGGGCTATGAATTGTAATCATACTTCGGTGTGACAGTTTGAAATTAAACGAAGATTATTATTATCATCATTGAATCATCTGCTTTTTCAGCACTTGAATGCTGTGACCTGCTGTGTAGCATCACTGGAATTTTAATACTTGTCTCGGTTCTTTTCATAACTCAACACTTTTAAGCAGTAGCTAAGACTTTTCTTTGTTTTTTCTCTTCAGTTGTCTATCAAATTTGTTCACTGTTCTTACAAAATATTTGTCACTTTTAGCCTAAGTCGTCTTTCTATGGTTGGAGTAGCATATATTGCCATTTTCATCTATTATGTAAGAAATGTTTTGACATAATATATATATATATATATATATATATATATATATATATATATATATATGTCTTCCACAGTCTTGTTGGTTTTCTGCTGGAGCATCAGCCTCAGCATTGCTTCGTCGTCGAGGATGAGTCTGGCGTCTGTGGTTACGCAGCTGTGGCGCCATCTGCCCAAGACTACTACCGCTCGATGGCCGAAGACTGGGTGCCGGAACTGCGCAAGAAATATCCGCCACCCGAGGCCAAGGATTCAGAGGCAACGACAGACGGGGCAACAAGACAACTGACACTGGAGGTTGGCCACTCTTGAGTTTCTACCTGGAGGGGGGGGGGTTGTAGAGGACTTTCCTGTTGCCCTTCTGTAGATTTTAGATGCATGTGGTTTGAGGCCATAGCAAATTCAAACAATTGACTTTATTTCATCGTGCCTGGTTTTAATTGGTGATCCGAAGCTCTAATTTTTACAATAGCTTCTGCAAATTAATTACAGTTACACTGTATAACTGTTCTCATAAAATTGTAATGTTATTAACAATTTGTATAGTGTTGATGTCTGATGAAAAAAGCGTCAAGCACTGGTGGACAGAAATGAAGCCAGTCAGGGGAAGATCCCGAAAGTCAGTTCCCTAAAACAGAGAGGGATTGCGTATTGATGGTGGACATGTCAAATGGGAAAGGGTAGTCAGGCGCTTCAACTGAAATGAGGGTTCCAGTAGTTGGGTCCAACAACAGAAAGACCTCGTCCGTCATAGTTATAACCTTCTAAAGAACCGTGAATTTCAGTTGGTCTTATTTATTTAGGTATCGTATCGTATTAAAACATTTGTAAAGCGCCTCTACTAGGGCGAACCGTTCAGAGGCGCTCCCAGTGCGCAAGGCCACGAGAGAAGAAATCAGTTTTGAGGAAAGAAAATGAGGAGGAGGGGTTACCAGTAGTGTGGCACTTGCACAGCTTCACTTCAGTATGAAACCACAATTGCACAGAGTCGATTACAGCCATGTGCAGCCACACGCTGTTATATTTACACTCTAGTATAAACAGACTTTATGTGGGTAGATACATCATCATATGTAGAGCTGTGCATTGTCTTCATTTTCTTTATGATGCATAAGCCATTTTGCAACAGATCGATGTGCTCTATTTATCGCATGTACCGTATAAATTCTGCTTTGTTCTTTCATGGTTAGGCGGTGTTGAAACAACTGAACGGTGCTCTCCCCGTTGTTGGTGACGACGTCGTCACAAAATACCCTGGCTTCATCCAGATGTCCATCATGCCTGGACGCGTAAGTGGCAGCAGTGGCGGTCGCTCTGTTGGCAAGAGCCTGATGCGTGCCGTGACAAAGACCCTGACAGGAGGAGGAGGTGGGTCTACAAATGGTGCATGTGGACTCCACGCTGTCATTCCAATCGACAACCACGCTGAGCTGGAGTTCTACTATGGTATCGGATTTACCGACGTCACCGACAGCTGCGCCGGCCTCGATGTCAGCTGGATTGCGCTGGCGTTGGCAGTCGATGACTGACACTGACTTTTAGGGTCATCCGGGGTGTGTCGGGGTCCGTGCTCGTGTGTGCAGGGCTGCTCCAACTTTCCGAAGAAGATATGTTTAAGATCAATGTCGCTTGAGTTTGTTGGTTTGGGCGGATTGAGTCATCATTGGGAGCTGGTTGCCCGTTCTGTGAGATTTCTTTCCATTCTGATGTAGGGGAATGCTGTTTGTGCATGCACTTGCAGCGTTTGGTGTATTGTTCGTCTGTTAAGAGGTTTGCTGTCTGTTACCGAGTCTTGGCTTGTTCTACGAGTCTTGGCTTGTTCTACGAGTCTTGGCTTGTTCTATGAGGCTTGGCTTGTTCTACGAGTCTTGGCTTGTTCTGCGAGTCTTGGCTTGTTCTACAAGTCTTGGCTTGTTCTACGAGTCTTGGCTTGTTCTACGAGTCTTGGCTTGTTCTGCGAGTCTTGGCTTGTTCTACAAGTCTTGGCTTGTTCTGCGAGTCTTGGCTTGTTCTACAAGTCTTGGCTTGTTCTACGAGTCTTGGCTTGTTCTACCAATTTCCATTGATCGAGTTGCAGATTCGATCTTTCGGTATTTACCCGCTTGTTATATTTAAATCCGATCATTCTGGATCCATCGTTGAAACCATTGTTCCATATGAATCTATTGTTCCATATGAATCCATTGTTCCATATGAATCTATTGTTCCATACGAATCCATTGTTCCATATGAATCCATTGTTCCATATGAAACCATTGTTCGATATGAATCTGATCTTTTCCATGGCATAGTGATGACATCTGCAATGTTGCGATTGTCTTGTTTGGCAAAGTGTAGGAGCAGTGGTTCTTCAGTCCATTGTGTATTTCTTTTATTTGATTCATTCTAGGTCAGCATTTTAAGCAGATGAAGTTTGTTGCATTAATAATAAAGAAGTCTGTATTTGAGTATGTACGTTCGTCTCTGTTTATACGTTACGCGTCTTATTATTGTAACAGTTACCTCCGTGAATAAACATAATTTACATTGCCATCTAGAACATTTCTCGAGTCATTCTAATGTATAGTAATACCCACCCGTGCTGCGTCATCTGCTCTTTGTCCTGTGTTTTTTCAAACTCTTCAAGTCAAATTGCCTGCGTGATGGTCCGTGATTTCATTAACATCTGTTTGTTAGGCACACAATATATAAGTTTCTATTGCATATAAATGTTTGCAAGTTACTGATATGACAATGAATTAAAAACAAGATTTTAGATGATGAGTAATATTATTACTGGTTGCATACTTGCCTAATAATAGTACCTTCAGTCAAAAATGGAAAGAATTTGTTAAATTCTACAAAGTTGAGCTTGAGAAATGATGCATTTCACAGATGATGATGATGATGATTTGCAGATGCTGTTTGGATTGTGTTTCCACTTTTTTCTGCTTTTGCAAAGGTGCGCATCAAATGTTCTGATCTCAACTGCATTTTCCAGTTTGCGATATATTTCTTATGATTGGATTTCAGTGTGATAGTATTGATCAATGCAACTGCAACAAATTGTTTCTTATTTGTATTTCTGCCGCTAATGCTTTGCTGGTAGTGATCTTCAGATTTCAGTCGGACTGTTTAAGAATAATAGGGCGCTAATAAAGTCAACTAGCCCTGTTCTGTCCCTCTTTCAATTGGGCTACTTGTTTTTGGATTGAAAATTTTATACACTGAATGAAGGCACCATAAAATGATGCTAGTGTAAAAGAAATGGTTCCTGACTACCGGTAGTTCATTACGTGGTAATAGCTGGAAAGAAACTGAAAGAAATTATAGACTGGACTGCAGATATTGTGCAGCTAAAGAACGGGTGGTCAAAAATAATATAGCTTGTACCAAGTTTGTGTATACAGTATTAAGTTGAGATGTATTAATTAGTCAAAGCCACTCAAGAAATATCAAGAATCCTTTTGGTTCAGCTTTATGCAGTTCAAATTTTATCAACATGTCTAATGGTTTGAATTGAGTTAGATTCAGCCCAGATTGCTTTAAGCTGCTCGATTGTTTTAAGCTGCTCAGGATTTTTCTGCACAGCATTTGTCATGCAGTTAAGAGGTGATTGATAGTATTAAATGCCTTGAAGCATATACCAGCTTGAAATGTTTGGTTTCTTAAATTAAGGTGCACTGCTTCATCATCATCATCATCGCCGCAAATGTTGTATGCATTGCCAAGATGTTTACTTACCTCTTAATTCCAAGATGTATAGCCAGAAAAAGTTGCCGTTAACTTTAATATCAATTTCGTATTATTTGACTTTTGTATAATATTTTGGCTTGGTCATGTGGTTTCTTTTTTTATCGAAGAAAGACCGAGGAATTGTCGTATAAATATAAGTTCTGGTAAATTTCATTGTGATATGTTCTGTTGCTGATATTGATTTTTAAAAAGAAGTTCCATTTGAAGTTTGTTTTCGAATTTCGATCCACTGTCTATATATAGACAGCTCTGAACAAGTTGTATCATTTCTTAACCATGGGCCCATTAATGTATTATATAGCAAAAACGGTACTTTCAACCCCTCCCTCTGTTGCAACGCATTCATTTTGTGGACCCCATGCATATGTACAATTAAGCTAACTCTCTACCCCTTACAAAAGTTAATTAGCTAAAGTCATCTATGAAATAATTATTTTACTATAGTGCTATTCACTTTTGTTCAACACCGTGTATAAATAGTTATTTAAAATTTGTTAGCTGTTAAGGTTTACTGTTTATATCTGAACCTTAATTTAATTACATCTGGTAATCAAATGCCATCAGATAACTATTATGGGATAATAGAGTTATAAATAGGCTATTATGTTAAATTATCATAATTAGACATTTATTTTTTCTGCGTACATTTTGTCGTGACCTTTCCTTATATGGACAGCCCATGAACATAATCGGTATCATACTATACATGTAGCTATCAGAGTTGTGACTGTGGAATCCTTTCTGCAATTGGTAATACACTCAGTGAATGCATGTTATTGGCTCACCTCATGGGAACTATACTGCATCATGAAGCCAACTTCCAGATTAATTCAAAGTTCGAACTTCAAATATACCGTAACTAAGATTTCTTTTGACGTAATGCCACCTTTATTGTATTGTAAGCTCCCGTTATGTTTGCTGATAGTCTGTCTTTAACAAGTGAAAGTCTTTAGCGCTGCAGCAGGTAATTATACTCAGGTGAAACTATTTAAATAATTTATTCCATCTCTGTCAACATAAAGAAATCTGACATTAAGTAATGCAACCAAAAACACCGTTCGTGAATACTGAAAAAAATGTGCTTTTCCATCTCAACCATACAGATAAAATGCCCACTGCTGTTTAATCCGAACTGAAAACATCGATTGTGATTTCATGGGGAGGGCTGACAATACCCACTCCAGTTTCAGGCACACTGGAAATGTTTCGGTGGTGATGAAAAGTAGTGTTCTCTATTTCAGCAGCATTGTTCAGCGTAAATAGACAATAGACATTATTAAGTGATTCCATCAAACAATCGTAACATGTGAATCCCGTAACACCTCTTACGTGACACTGTTCATGTAAAATCAATTAAAATAATGATAAGATAAACCAATCTTCATTACACAGCTGGCACCTGGACTTGTAACATGATGAATGATACCATCACCTAATCTTCAAACCAGTAAATCTAAATAAGCACAATTTAAAACAAATGATGTAGCAGACAATTGTGCTGCGATCCAGAATATGATTTGCATTTGCACTGTGAACACTCGTGATACCTAGTCACTTACAAACATGCCACCTCAATAAACCCAGCCGTTTCTGGTTATCCAAAATGGGTTAATGTTGTAAGAAAACACTGGTTGCACGCCCCAATCACTGTCCATCGCTGCCAAAAAAGTCTTCAACTTTCCGGTCAGTTTGGCGTAAGCTGTATTGGGCACAAGGCCGTAGCCAGGATTTTATTTCGGGGGGTGTTTTCAGTGGCGGCGCCAGGATTTCAGTTTTGAAGATGCTGAATTTCCTGAAAAATTTCCATTTTTATCGGACAAATTTCATCGGACAAATTTTCTGACGATTCTTTTTCAGTCATTCGGTCAAAATCTTGGAAAAAAATTCCATTTTCGCAGCCAAAATTTCTGATCACCTTTTTTTGTCATCAACTTCAATTTTTCAGATCGAAAGTTTATCTATTATTTCATTTCGGGGGGTGTTTTCATGGCTTTATTTCATGGTTTTTGCATCACGAACTAGAAAATGCAATAGATTTTTTTCTGCAATTTCCATTTCGGGGGGTGTTCAAACACCCAAAACACCCCCATGTCTACGGCCTTGATTGGGCACTATTCTTACAGCAGACAATACCATGTTGTACACAAACCAGGTGCCATAACAAGTTTATCCATTGTGACTCAATTGTAAAAGGCTTCTTGGTTCCATCATTGGCTGAAAATAGCTTAAGACGGATGCAGAGATGGAACATCGATTGCCGAAAGAAACCAGACCACGATTTGTTGAAGGAAAAGGAAATCACAACAAAAGGGGTGAAATAACAAGCGCATATATACATACAAACAAACAAACAAACATGGCTGAACCACTGACAAATCTAACATAATTAATGCTCTCAGTATTTTTACACAGGTCCACTCTACATTTATATAATAACAATTTCCATTCATGGGCACCCACACAAATTTTTGCACGGGGGGCAAAACTCGATGGTCACGGTTAAAGTTTTTTTTAAGAAGTTGAAAATGTAAATCGGGAAATTTAGAAAGTGCACAGGATTTTTCATAGAGGTTTCTTAATGTAAATGTCTCAGTTTCACTTTTTAACAATTTTTTATTATGAATATAGTTTGTTTAGTGCGAAGAAATTTGTTAAAAACCAAAATGGAGCAATTATAAAAAAATAGGTTTCAACTTTCCAGGGGGGGGCAAGTGCCCCCTCTTGCCTCTGTGTGCGGGCACCCATGTTTCCATTTATGGCTTCAATCTGCATATACAGAAACTTGAGACTTCAGTTGTTGATGTTAGACCTTTTTCGCGATGGCCTCTTTTCTTGGCATGCTGGTTGTTTCGTAAATGGTCGCCCCAAGTGATAGCAGTGCAATTTGTAACCTTTAGATTCAGATTGTGCATTTGTCCAGCGTGTCTACTGTTGTTGCTTTAGAAGACACCTGTTGAAGTTTCTATGAACTTCTGGATGGTCTTAAAGTCATTCAAAGAAGATGAAAGACAATGGCAGCGTCTGCTAGAACTGTGGCAGCATTGCTATGACGACGATGACTCCCATCACCAACGTAAAGAGGATGAGAGGTGTGAGGATGCTCCAGACTGGCCAAAGCGACACCAGAAAACTACAGCACACACAACAGACACTTTTGTACTTCAAGTGACATGATAGTTTATAGATGTCTCTTGGCCATTCAACCCAGAAGTTGTCTTTAAAATCACCACAGACAGAAATCTACTGAGCACTGTATCTATGTTCCACCTGTGCCTTCAAAGCAGCTCACTCATCTACTGAATGAGTACATGGACTTATGGATTATGCATCTACTGAGGTGACATCTAAGAACAAATGAAGAATCAATCATAATCAACACATGATTTACTGGCTCTACCCTCTACATTTCCATCATGATGATGACGATGACATTGATGGCTTTGGTGCTAGATGAACAGACTTACTCAGTTATTCCCTCAGTTGCTAACTGCCACTAAAAAAAATCTGGCAACGATGGTCCACAAGATTCATCAAAGAATTGGATATCAAATGAACAAATCTGTGTTAAGTGAGTCTATCCATCTGTTGAACTTGCCATCAGACAGCAGAAGGCCCCTCCTTTTGTAATCACAGAAACTACTATGTCGCAACTTGTTCTTATACCTGTGGTTGGATACAATAAAATTATTGATTGATTGGTTGATTGATTGATGCTGGACTGTGGACAATTTTCCTGCCATCTTATTAAACTACAGTTATTAAAATGATGTTTCAGTCAGGACCAGTTTTTGTTTACAGTGACTGTAGCTTAAAATAGCAGTAGGTCTAATTGTCTCACCAAATTATCGCAGAGCAGCCTGTACCAGTGGCGACTGGGATGGCAGCCGGGTGAACTGTCTCCCACTCGTCGGGATTGACTTTCTTGTAGAAGGAGAGAAAAACGATAAGATAGAAGGCAACCGATAAGCTAATCGTCGTTAGCAGCAGTCCGGTGTTTAGCCACGTTCTACAAGATATCAACCAGCACAGACATGTACACACACACATACATGCATAAAGACATACATACATACATAATGAAACATCTAGACAGACACAGCAGACATTATCAAAGCAACAACAAATATGAGAGGTATGAGAGCAAGCCAGTAGAGGAACTCTACGTCAATAAAGGGATAATTTAGTTGGCTTCCTGCCTGTATATTCTTGGGTCGTTAATGACAACGGCATAGAAGTCCGTGTAGTAGAAGACGCTGAGAGCCGTCGCAATCCAGAAGAAGTTCTCCAGTGTATACGGAGATGACGGTGTGACTGCTTCCTTCGCTGTTGTTTCTTCTTCATTCCTTTCCTCTGTCAGTCGGCTGTTCGCCTCTTCTGTGCAACATAAGCCAACCGATTAGAGGTCGCCTTTGTGCCAAAGAGGGAATAAAGGCCACCAAAATGAGTGCACGGGGAAGGGTTCATGCCCAATGTAGACCTGTGCAGCTACATTTGCTACATGCAGTTACGTCAGTAAACATGCAATAATAATAATTTTGAAACTGAAACACGTAAATATGCTTGGCTTATAATAAGTATTGCAGAGCAGATTGGTAATTGTATGGTTCGCAGCAGGATACTAGGTTTATCAGTCTGTCTGTGCTTAAACAAAATGTTTCTACACTGACACATCAGCAGACCACTGAGACCAACCGAAGTGCAGGATTGTTATGTGATACGTATAGCACAAAGTGCACTTTATAATAAATGATCACACTGAGGGGCATTTTAAAAGCATAATTAAATAAACATCTGACCTTTAACTACTGAGACTGAACTGTTATTCTGTGGCTTTCTTAGCCGGATTTCAGCGCCGTCGTTGTCGTCCATGTCGTAAACATTGAATAGCTAAAATTAGAAAACTACAACTTCCGAATTACCCAGAAATGCAATGTGATCTATGATATTGATTATATTCCAGCGCATCACAAATTAAGCTACTGAGCATGGTGCAAGAGTAGACTGCAGTAATAATATTCCTTTGTTCAACAATCTGGTTGACAGAACATGCTCAAGATAGGCGCTATATAAAATCAAATCCGCTGTGGGCTACGTCGTTTTGTCCGTTTCAGAGGCTTCAGAATCCAGAGGTTCATTGGTTCAAACATGTTCAGCGTTAGAAATCGACGATGGTGATGGTCGTGTGGTTGCACAGGAGTAGAATGGGGATTATGATCGGATCGCGTAGCGATACCCAAGGTCCAAGGAACGTTGCTGATCCTCTGATCCTATGGTAACTCTACCCGAACCACCAAGGACTACTCTCACGGACAACACTTCTGACTCAACGCAGCGCTCGTGAATAAGCTGGTGCCCCGCGCTTAGCTTTCGAGTAGCGCTTTATAAATTTAGAGTTTACGATTACGGTTTCCTCAAGGACAATTTCCTCATCCAGCAGTGACGTAACTAGCGTTGGGCTTGGGGGGCTTAAGCCCCCCCAAACGAAGCTGAAGCCCCCCCAAATGAAATCAAGCCGTTGTATGCTTACGGCTAATTTAAATAGACTACCGCATGGACGGCGTACATGCAGTTACGGACGACCGGTGTCACGAAATAGAGTATAACCCATATTAATAGTATCCCCCAAAATGAGGAAAAGTCAAAAATAACACTTCCGTGTGCATTTATTTTTGTAAATTAATTTTCATCTGCTCTGTTTTGAACAATGACACTAACAGGTATGTTTATTCCTACTAGATAATTTGTTTTGCTTTGGTTTTATAGCACTTAAAACATTTAAAACGCTTAAAAACACTCGGAGACACTAAATAATTTCGAGTTGCCTTTCTCTGGGCATTGCTTAGGTCACTTAAAACAATTAGAGTGACTTTAAATTTTGATTAGAGTATAAATTCTTTAATTATACGCATTTTTCAAAAAATGGGATAGAATGGTTTATCCCCCCGGATAGTCTAGACCGGTTAATTCCATCCGGGGGGATAGATTAATTCATCCCCCCCGGATAGCTTTCAGGGGGGGATAATCCTTTTCATGACACCGGCCATGACTGCCTTAAAATGGCTCCATTTGAGGTCGACACAGCCAAAAATGCGCTGGTCGCTGGGGCTCCGCCCCAGACCCCGATGCGGAGCTTACGGTAAAGACATACCATTCTCTTTTACAGTAGCAGTTTTATTTTTATTGTTATCCTGCATGGTAGCTTGAGCCTTGCGACACTGAAAAACGACTTATTATTACAATTTTCGCAACTTTTCCGTTCACAAATAGCTGGCAAACAAGAGCCTTAAAATGGCTCCATTTGAGGTCGACACAGCCAAAAATGCGCTGGTCGCTGGGGACCCCGCTGGGGGAGCTTACGACGCTCCCCCAGACCCCCTAATCGGGACGGGCTTCGTGTCTTTGGTACTTGCAACTTCGCGCCTTCGGCGCCGCCACTCACGACCAATTACAATACAGCGTCCTGGCACTTCTTCTTTTACACTTTAAGCATTGGTCATACTTAAGGCTTAAGCCCCCCCAAACGAAAAATCCTAGTTACGTCCCTGTCATCCAGACAGAATTAGAAATTAGGCCTACTACATGACGCATTTATTCCGTGCTGCTCTGGTGCTGATGCTGTAATCCATAATCTGTGTTACGACCACTTAGATGGTTACGGCTTACTTGTTTTTCGTATTTAATGCATAAATAATTATTTTTATACGTATTAAAGAGAGATCAACGTCTTTCACGTAGTTTCGTGTAGAGTAGATTATTTTGTCAGTCGTTTATTTGAAGGAAATTGTGAGCGTGGTAGGTTGTGTTGTTAAAATGGTTTAATGTTTACGTTATTTCTTCCTTGAGTCTTCTGAGTCTTCCTCTGCTGGTCAGAGGTCAACCCGAATCCCCGAAACCCGAATCCTCGAAAACGTTGAAAATACAGAAACGCCCGATTTCCCGAAAACAGTTTTATAATAGAAGCGGTCGAGGTACCTCAAGCGACGCGAAGGGACCCTGAGCAAGTCCTTCACTCGTAAATCGTTATTGCTCAAGCGCTTCGTTGTGAAACTCTGTAGTCGCACCATCGACGTATGAGTCGCACCCCCTTAAGTAGAAATTTCTATGGGGCACTATAACAAGTGCTCATACATACATGCTGAACAATTCAACTCTTGACTTGCCATAATGGCTGAAAGCAATCAAGGCAACTTCAGAAGTATTTAATTCTATATGCTTTTTGAAATTTCAGAAGAAAATTTCGATGGCGATGTTTGACGATCGTGCATTCCTCATAACACATATCCGTAATTCCTTCATAACGAGCGATGACACCGGAATGTCGGAGCTCATACTCGAGAGTGACGACGTCGGAGAACGACACGTCAGCTTCACCGAGAGACGACCCATATCCTGGCCACAGAAGTATGTAGCATTTCTTTCAGACAGTTTTCATCTTAGCACTGCTTGTGATCAATATCAATCATTAGATTTGTCATTTTCTGTTTGGAATAACTGGATGCTGAGCAAGAAATACATGTGGATGAGTTGCTGATACATACTTGCTGTTGTGTTTGTGTTGCAGCTGAAAATTTCCTGGTGGGCTATTTGAGGACTAATGTTCAATTAAGTGCATAGTGGCAGGGATCAGTTTGAAGTACGGTAGATAACTAAGTATTTTATTGTTTGACTGAATGCATTTAATTAGTGCACAGGTCTTCAAGCTCTACACTGTACAGTGTGTATTCAGATGCTGGCTTATTTTCCCATGTGTTTCGTGCTTAGGGAATTTGAAAATGTCAAAGTTGGAGACGCATTCTCACCAGTCGAATGTGATGTTGAGCTTTCTCACTCCTGTGACATCATACCAGACATGGACTTCTGTAAGTGTCTAGTCTACACACAGGCTTTTGTATTGAATATCGGTAGTCGTATTATGGTGAGCACTAGCCTGCCATATTTGTAAGCTGTCTCTGCAACTGGTCTTTACTTAAGTTGTCTTCTCTAAAGTCGACTTTGGCAATGCAATTTTCTCTGCATAGGGCTCCTGTATTATCTTAAAATTACGGTCTATCGTAGATACATTGCTCATCTGATCCAACGGTTCAAACTACAGTTGATCAGTGACACCCCAAACCTGACTGTTATCTCCATCTACATACCGTACTCATTTAATTAATTCATCAAACTTGACTACTGTTATCTCCATCTACATACTCATTGAATTCATTCATTCATTCCAAGAATTCATATGATGCCTCTTCAGTGGATGAAGGAGGGAATGAATTGAGTCGTTCCATCCATTGTTTGTCTTTCAATTGTCTTTTCAATTGTCTTGTGCAGCTGGTCACCGGCGGAGGTCAAACACTGCACAACGTCTGGAAAAGCTACAACTTGAGAAACATGCGCAGAGCAAAATCAAACATATTCAGTGGAAGAACATCAAGAACTCAGGTACTGTCGTCATTCTAAACGTTCTTAACTACACGTTAGCCTATCTATTAAATGACACCATCTGGTAATATTTTCTGTTTATTTATTCAGAGATAAAAATTGAAATATAATTGCAGGTAGATATGATTTTTGGATGACTATTAATAGGAAGTTATTGATGTTCTTTCGTGCTTTAGATGATTTTCTGTGTTGCTTAAAATTCCAGATGTTGGCAGTTATTAAGTATGTGAGACAAAAGATGCGTTGCGGAGTGACACGAGTTTTGCAGTATCTTGTGATAATTCATGAAGACAAAAACTGATGTCAAAAGCTAGTGGGATAATTGTATTCATTCATTCATTCTGAGAATTTATATAGTGCCTCTTCAAGAGATAGCTACTCAGAGGCGCTCCCGGCCCAACCACGTATTTTATTGTATTTTATTGTAAATGACGAAACGCTTCCTTCGGACAATAGAACCTATGTGTAGAGTTGTTGGTGAAGGTGAAAAGCTTTTTGAATTGTGGGTCTTGGATGTTTTTTTCAAGCCGGCGACTACCGAGATCATTTCGAGCGAAGAGATTTAGACAGCCAGCCGTTCCGATTGCCTGGAAAGTCTCTTCTTAGTCTTCAGCTGGAGCAGCACAAGACGGCTTCGACGAATCCCTTCATGGAGTACGCCAAGTACGATGGAAGGGTGCGTTCTTACGTTATAACAGGAGCTCTGTCGCTCCACCCTGAGCGTCCAGCGCCGTGGCTCTCTTCGCTCTTCTAAGCAGGCTGAGCTTCTTGTCCCCCGGTCACGCACTTCTATTGCGCAGCGCCGTGCTTTTTCTGTTGTTGGCCCTGCAATCTGGAATGGGCTCCCTGTGGAACTACGTCTAATACCTCAAGCCTTTGAGACTACGTTCTACTCTGCTCTTAAGACTGTTCTCTTTAGCCGTGGTTGGGTCGGGAGCGCTTCTGAGTAGATATTCTTGAAGAGGCACTATATAAATGCCTGAAATGAATGAATGAATGAATGAAATGAAATGAACCTTGGAACTATTCCGTTTAACTGATCATGCCCATCCTAAGAATGGACATAATACTCGACTTTCCATCTCTCAATAATGATCTACTCAAGACTCTTCTCTTTGGCCATGCCTGGGTCAGAAGCGCCTCTGAATAGTTATATTGAAAAGGCGCTACATAAATTCCATAGATGAATAATAATTAATATTCGTGTGAATGACGCAAGTAAATCAGACGATCTGTGTCGTTATTTTGCAGACGGTTGGCGGCATTCCTACGAAGAAGATTGCGATCTATCTGACGATGGCACCACCTAGTGAAAGACCGTACCCGATGACTGTCGTGACGATTCTGACGGCCAAGGTCCAGCAGCTGATCGGTCTCATTCAGTGGCAGTACATGATGGAGAAGCGAGAGCCTGCGCTGCAGTGAGTCAGTCAGCTGCTGCTTAGACTACTGCCATGCTAGGGGGTCGTAATGTAATGCTGAGACCACTTCAGAGCAGCGTATTAGACTGACTGTAATGTAATGGTAGGACTACACTGATGATGAGAGAACACAATTCTTTTTAAGGATAACGCATGTGCACAACACAACACAAAATCATGCACACAAACATGCACAGACACACACAAACAGACATGCACACACACACACACACGCACACACGAGCGTGCATGCACACGACACAAAATCACGCGCGCAAACCCATGCACACACACAAACACATGCACAGTTGCACACTCATAAATATGCGATCTAGTAAAAGGAGACCCAGTGCAGGTCATTTAACATTTAATTAATACATAGTTTACAGCATAATTTGTGGGGCGCGGTGGTGTAGTGGTGACATCGTTGCCTTGGAGCCGGAAGGTTCGAGGTTCGAATCCACCTAAAGTCACCGCGTAGGGACCTTGCGCAAGTCCTTAACTCGCAATTGCTCAGCGCTTCAGGGTGAAACTCCGATGTAGTGTCCGCTCTGCATTCGGGAGCGCCTCTGAGTAGGGACAGCTTGAACGGGCGCTATAACAAGTGCACATACAAACAAACAAAGACTGGTTCTTGTATTAGACTGCAATTGCAGATTTTCTAGCATTTAAAACGTAAAGAATTTCTAATTTTTTTTGTGTGCAGAGAGAACGTTGAGGCGTACACGTTGAACATGGTTGAGGATGACGGAGAGGTTGACCTTGACTTTCCACCGCTTGACAACCGCGAACCGATCTCAAAGTTCGGCTTCACAAAGCTGGCTCTCGTTGAGAAGCCAGTAACGTCTGTGGCACAGAAAATGCTGCGTCACATCACTGTGTTAGTCATTTGTCTTCTTCTTCTCTGGCAAACTTAAAATGCAAGACTGTTTCTTGTTTGTATGTGCACTTGTTAGAGCGCCCCTTCAAGCTCTCTCTACTCAGAGGCGCTCCCGAATGCAGAGCGGACACTGCATCGGAGTTTCACGCCAAAGTGCTGAGCAATTGTAAGTGAAGGACTTGCCCAAGGTCCTTACGCGGTGAGGTGGATTCGAACCTCGAACCTTCCGGCTCCAAGGCAACGAAGCCACCACTACACCACCGTGCCCTTTGTCTGTTCCTCCTGCTCTATCTGGGCACGGGCTTTTTGATGCCTTAGGACACCAAGAACTTATTCTAGAAGTTCCTCACCGATAAACTCTAAGGTTACTAAAATTTATGAAAATTAGTGACTATTGATATTAAAATTTATTTTAGAATAATCAGACTTGATGACTTGAATAAAAAATTTATTATGGAATAATCATGATTAATGTACCATGGAAACTGGATTTTTGAAGCGAAGTTGCGAACGAATATATATTCATGTAGGCCTGTGACTTTGTCTCGTAGTTGGTTTTTTCACAAATTGTAAAATTTAGCACTGTCAAGTACACCACTTGAGATAATGCCATGAGTTGCATGTTGAGCAGCAGCGCTGTAGTTGATTGTTGTTGTGTTTTTGTAGCGATATTCCCGGCCAAAATGCCATGACATTCGCTCAAGAGAACGATGGAATGCTCGTCAAGGAACTTCTCAATAAAGTGCTCGCAGAAAGACTCGCTCCGTTGAAACGAGGTTAAGATTTCTGTTCACTTTCGTGTAATGGAACGTGCCAAACGCCATGTACTTTGATTTTTGTTCATTTGCAATTTCGTACGCATGTTGAGAGAATATGAAGGCTGTTGTATTGAGGTTGTCTGCTGTTAAGTGCTTGAAATCTGATTATAATATAATTAATATAATTTAATAATGAAATATAATTTATTGCTGTGTTGTGTTTATTTGAAATCTAATTATGATATAATTAATATAATTTAATAATAAAATATAAGTTATTGCTGTGTTGTGTTTATTTGCAGGATTTACTTATCGACTCGAGCGATGTACTTGCCCTGGCATAGCGCTCGATTTAGACGTACCCATCAGCTCACTCGGCACTTTGGATTTCTGTCTCGTTCGAGAAAACAGTGAGTATTGTAATTCTGAATTTAAAAAACAAATCTGGGTACTCTTGACCTGACTACACGCATAAGTAGAATCATTTTCTAAATATTGAGCGAAAAAAGCGAAGAAATTCTTGACAGTTTTTTGGGTTACAAGGCAGCTTATTGCGGAATGTTGGGCCGACCAATGGTTGAATAAAGAGAACTGCGACTAGAGATCATGGAAGAGATTGCATGGAACTTGTCTTATCGCCAGACAATTATGCTTGACCGTTGAGGGTGTCTGGCTGTCACGGTCATTCTTTCTAGGACAGTTCACTGCTCGTTTATTTTTTTAGACAGTGCGTGGCAGGATGTCCTGCCATGATGAGGGAATGATTGTCTCTTGTTATTTCTGGATTTTAGAATGAGTGCTTTAAGTGTGTTCAGCTACCTTGCAAAGTTTTAATCTGCCTGTCTGATGTATGGCATGTAATTATAAGTTCATGAACCCAGAGACATTGCTTATTCTGAGATGTTCTGCAAGATGTGATCACGATGGCCAAAACTGCTTCTAATCGGTTTGCATTAAGAATGATTTATTTGTCATTATTAATCGGCCATTTGATGAGTTTGCGTTCTACAGGTAAGCGACCTGATGAGTCAGACACATCTGGTGTGCAGTCACGTCCAAGCAATCGTATGGACGAGGCGCTAAGCAGTCATCACTACAAGTCATACGTCGTCACGATGATTCATCGACTGCCAGGCAAAACAGACGTTCAGCTCGGTACGCGACGACAAACTACTTTCCTCACTTTGTTTGTATGTGTACTTGTTGTAGCGCCCCTTCAAGCTCTCCCTACTCAGAGGCGCTCCAGAATGCAGAGCGGACACTACATGGAGTTTCACGCCGAAGCGCTGAGCAATTGTGAGTGATGGACTTGCCCAAGGTCCTTACACATTGAGGTGGATTCGAACCTCGAACCTTCCGGCTCCAAGGCAACGACTGCACCACTGCGCCCAACAGTATAATAGTCCAGCTGGTTCTAGGCTAGACCTAATGCTTCTGCAGTCAGTTTGGTTAAATTTACTCTTGTTTACCTGGTTCCTAGGAATTTCTGGTGATAAGATTGAAATTGATCCGACAATCGCCAACGGTCATATGAAGCGCAATTCGCTCAGTTTTCGAAAGCCGAAAGCAACCATGTTCAGCATTGTTGACGTTGTAGCGTGCACACTGCAAGAACAAAAATCTTCGGGAGGCAAGTGTCGTATGCCGACTTCTCTATTCTCGTCAACTGTATTGTGTAATATGTAATGAAATATTTTTTACTAAATGAAAATGTCTTTTTCTTTTTCTATGTAAAGTTGTATTTGTTTGATGTTTTCGTTAGTTTAGAGTGAGAAAATCGAATAAAAAGTTCAAGAGTATTCGTGTCATCGAAGTTCTCATAAGCCACTTGTGGATTATTTTGCAATCTTGCTGAACAATAAAGGAATGTATTATTAATCAAATAACTCTAACAGCATCAAAATCAGGTTACTACTTTGCAAAATATGATGAATTCATAGCTATCTCCTGAATTGAAGAATATTCTATATTCTTGACCCCTCTCGCCTATTTTGACTTCTAGCCCAATATCTAGGGAGCGACAGGTGATGGGTTTTGAGTCCTGGCATCACAATTGAACTGTAAACTTAGCATAAATTGCTCCAACAGCTACAACGTGAATTCCAGTCTATTATTGTAATGTACTGTAAGTCAATGGAAATTAACCCTTTACCCGTTCATTTTTCCCATTAAGCTCGTGTTTTCAGCGGATATTCTCGGGTCAAACGGGTAAAGGGTTAACAAAATTGAGAGACATAGAGATGTTGTGTGGAGGTTGTCGACCAATGTGACTTTATGACAGTTAGCCATGACATGTGTTTGTGTGTTTGTTTAAAACATGACATGTGTTTGTGTGTTTGTTTGTTTAAACAGGACGTGGGACGTTTCGTTTGGTTTATCGCACGCACAGCGAGTTCAAAAACTCTGACTTTGAATGCGACTTGGCTACGGCGAAAGAAATCGTTACAAAAATCAACAACATTCTCGAAATGCAGCTAAGCTCCATTCGCAACGACTACCTTCGACAGAAGCAGACGAAACTTTCGCAGCGGCATACGATGTTGGCCTGACCTCCTCACACGTCGTTTTAAGTCATCGTCGCAAAGGAATGTTTCTCATTAGGGCAAGAGTTGTGGTGTAATATCGGTCGTCTTTCTGAACGGAATGTCCTAGTGAGCAATTTTCCAAGCGGACATGGATGAACGTAATATGTATGTCTATCTGACTGAAGTTTGTTTGTGTGTGCACTTGTTATAGTGCACTTTTAGGCTCTGCTACTCAGAGGCGCTCCCGAATGCAGAGCGGACACTGCATCGGAGTTTCACGCCAAAGCGTTGAGCAATTGTGAGTGAAGGACTTGCCCAAGGTCCTTACGCAGCGAGGTGGATTCGAACCTTCCGGCTCCAAGGCAACGACGCCACCACTACACCACCGCGCCCCCACCACAAAAGTTGACTGACGTTGCGGTCAACCCTGTGGCTGCGCCACTATTGGTTGCGGCATGTCACTGTTTTGCTCTTGACCTGCTTTACTTTAATTTTCTTTACTTTAATTTTTTTCCTTTTGATTTCTTGGCCTACTGAATGAATAGCTATCATGACCCTGACATGACCTGCCGAGATTGTGTAGCTGGGTCTTAACTGGATTATTCTGTGAGAAATTTCTTAACTCGTAGTGACTTGAATGACTGTTGTGTGTGTGACCGTTGATTGTCTCCAAGCGAAAGAACTGATTTAATGAATCTCTTGTTACATTTTTAGAAATTATTTGTGACACTGTTGGAAAATTCCTCTTGTCTGAATGCCCTACAGACACACGTGGATACACGTGATGTAGACAATGCTCAAGAGAAATTACTACACTAAATGGTAACTGTAAACTAGACATTTTATGTTTGCACCTGAAAAGCCCGTTGCAGTGGCTTCCACAAAGTTTCAGTTTAGTGTTTAGACTACTGTGGCTGCAACGTGCTTTGAAATAACTTTTAAATTGTTTTGAAATTACAATTATTATAAGTTATGCTGCATTATTATATTTTATTAATACATTATAATGTTATAGATATATTAATAATCGTAATATAATTGCTGTATCAGCTTTAAAGGGTGTACAGTCATAACAGCTTCATGTATGAATTGAGGAAGACATAATGTTTTTTATTTTCTTTCCTCGTGTGTAATTGATTTTTGCGTGTTTCCTCTGTGAAGTAATACTGTGGTCATGTTGGAGATCACATGGATTGCTTGATTTTTTTATTGATATATTGATTGATTTATCGATTGAGGTAAAACAATACTGCAGATAGTGTAAGGGATCTGTTAGTGTATCAGTTATAATTATTTGATGAAAATTGTCTTAATTTCTACTTTTTCTCGCATAGTGCTGTGCTCACGGAAATGCTGAATTGAATTGCAGCAAGATGGCATAAAATTATGTACCAAGGCCCTATTAATTGAATCCAGGGCTTTTTAAACATGCAGTTGTACACAAAATGTGCAGTTGTAGAAACACTTCTGTACAGATAAAACTAGCAAAAAAGGTCATTGTCCTCCAATTGGAAGTAAATTTATCATGGAAGATGGGTAAGGAAAGAAGGAGTTGTGCAGTTATAAAAATTCCTTAAAAACAGCCCTGCCAGCATCCCACTTTTGATTTTCATGTCATCCATTCTACACATAATTATGTGACCCATCATGCCAGCAACAACAACAACATTACTAACAATAATGTTAATAGTAATGTATAAAGCGCTTCTCTCGGCAAAACCCTTTCAGAAGCACTCCCAGTGACTCCTGAGAAGAAGGCAGGATTTTAGGCAGGAGAAAGATGAGGAAAAGCAACTGATAAAGGAAAAAGAGAAACTCCGTTTTAATCTCTTTGTGCCTGAGGAATCTTTCTACCTCGAGCATCAACAAAACAATATTGATCATAATAGTAATAATAAAATATTACTATTAGTATTAATATACCTGAGATGGTGCTATAAAAACAATAAACATTGATTAAAAAAATAAAACAATTTAAAGACAATGACGTCATCAGCTGATATCAGTGTTGGAAGACAATATTATTATTATTATTATTCGATAGTTTAAACTCAAGGACAATTTATAGCTCTATCTTCCATAGTGCTGCATAGAAGCTTTTCTATGAAATAATTACCTTCTTTGTCTTTCTTTGCCCCTTTTCCGCAAGCGTTTGAAAACCATTCTCTTTTATTTTAGTTTGGTGTCGGGAGCGCCTCTGATAAGTTCCCTTTTAGTTGCGCTATATAAATGTACGATTACAATACAAAGAACGTTCAACTTTCGCTGTAACACCTTTATCGCCAGTAGTATGCACCTCTACAATGTTTTACTCTATTTCCGGTTTTGACAGCTGTGTGCTGTTTTATTTAATACCATTAAAAAAATTAATGTAATTACAAATTAAATGCTTCATATATTTATATAATTTTAGGCGACTGAGGAACTAGAGTTTATGCAGTTAATTTGATCTTGTTAGCTACGAAGCCAGCCGATCCTATGCAATGGCTGTGAGTATCAACGTATGTTGTTTTCAGTGAATGTAGAACTTCGCACTGCCGTGAATCTGTGGCTAACGTTCACAGGACTATCATGGTAGGCTAGCGGAAGTCAATTAGCATGCGTTATTGGAAAATGTCGCCTTATCGCCTTCCAATCTCTATTGACCATTTTATTGGGCAAATGTGTTATCTCGGGGTGCGTAGGTTTAAGATAATAATTATACGACATCATTTGGCATGTGGTCATTGGCCGGATGAAACGGCGCTGGTGCGCCGTGATTGGTCGATTGAAACACACATGGAGTGATAGTTTTGCCAGCCAAATTTGTATCTCTCATATTATATTGAGCAATAACAGCGTCTCTCTAGAGGACCGTTCATCGTCTGGATATTTCGTCAGCAACAGGGGTCGATCAGTTATCGATTTCACCAGACATATGCTCCTGGAAATTGGTTCAAAGTCGGGTTCAACTCGGCAGCCCTGCAAGGAGGTCTTTTTCAGAATATATACAGATCAATCTGCAACGACATAGCATGCCTTATCACACACTGACCTAAGTTATGCATATTTAGCCCATGTTAAACTTACGGGAACCAATGACAGCTTTCACGAGAATTCTGAAAGCCTCAGCCATAAACCTACACACCGTCATACTAAAGTTTGCCTTTGATTCTATATTGGATCATGTCTTGGGCAATTATTGTCCTAATAAGAAAACACGAGCACTGATGGTTAATTTTATGCTGTATTGGTTTAATTATGATGGCACTTACTGGGAGAAAAGTTTTATTTTGTTTCGTGGTTATTATGCTAGTTTAAATCAGACAGAAAGGCATTTAAAAATTTATTTTCTAGAAAAAGTTGGCTTCCACTCCTGAAGTGCGGTCCTGATGTTCCAAGACGTATATGTTCATGGACTTTGACGTGAAACTTCAATGCAGTGTCCACGCTGTAGTCAGGAGCGCCTCTGAGTAGCGAGGTTGAAGGGGCGCTATAGCAAATGTGATAAATAAATAACTAAATTATGTTTCAGGTGTGTTGAAAGAATGTACTGATAGACTGCATGGCTTTGTTGGAGAGTGCTTTCTGCTTTGCTTCAGTTTTGTTTGGCTTCTAATCTCACTGATGTTTTGCAGCCCAAAGGAAAGCAGGGAACGAAAGGACAGAAGCAGATTGTCGATGAAAATGCATCAACGCTTAAATTCTACGTTTACATCATCACAGCTGTTAATGTGAGTTTTGTTTGGTTTGTTAAAGAAGCACAATGAGGTGGTTGATGCTTATAGATAATTAATTACTACTGCTCCATCTTCAAACATTAGTTAATTACTTAAGTAAGTAAGTATATACTTTAATGTGCCCCCTCAAATGCACTGCGGGAACATCAATCAGTTATGAAAAAATCCCAGTAAATACATATTCATAACTAAATGATCAATAGGCCTTATAAAGTGAGTGAAAAATGCAGTTATTTTCAGAGTTATATAAAGTAAATAGCAGAATAAACAGCGATAGTCATACATATATCATACACGTATGCCATTGTGGCACGGTGGTGTAGTGGTGGCGTCGTTGCCTTGGAACCGGAAGGTTCGTGGTTCGAATCCACCTCGCCGCGTAAGCGATAATAACCGATGATATTTGTTTTGCAGGCTGTCTATCTTTTACTGACGTACCTCGTTTTCTGGGAATCGTTTACTACATTCTACATCGTTAGTAAACCATTTGAAAAAACCATTGTTGGAAATTCTTTCTTTTCTGACTGTTGTCATTTTTTTATAAATTGTTGTCATTACTAACTAACTACTTCCATTTATTCTTTAGTCGAATTGTCTTGCACCATCTCAGTTGGTTTGTTGTTGTTTTTATCAAATTTGATTTTGACAATATTTTGTCGTTGGTTATTTTAATTGAGTATCACGACGCGCAATGTCAGTATGCTAGGTGACTTTTTAATTTGTTTATTTATTTGTTTGTTTATTCTACATGTAAGTACCTATTTCAATGTCAGTACATTAGTTCACCTGAATGAGTTCATCTTTCACCTAAGTAACTTTCTTATTTGTTTATTTATTAGTTTGTTTATTTAAACTACTTATTTCAAAGACAGTATATCGGTTCAGCTGAATGCAAGATGTTGACGAATGTTTACAAGTCTTGAAGTATTTCATGTTGCAGTTTCATTTCATATTCTAATAATAATAATAATTACGACAATTTATATGGCGCAGTAACACAGTTACGAGGGCGCCTAAATGCGTCTAAAATCAAATTTTAAATGCCTCTCCTTTGATTTACAAAATGATAGTTTAACTTTCAACCGAAACCAAGTGTTTCTGTGTGTTTATGGAACCTTGCAATAAATTGGTGTCATTTGCTGTTTCCAGGTTTTGTTTCTCGCGGTAAATGCCATCTACTTCGGCAGTTACCAATTCCTCTCGAGTATGGCTCGGCCCACGTACTCGGAGACTGGAGCGTTAGTTGACGGTGGTATTGACCTGAATATGTACGAAGGAATGGCGGAGTACGTATGACCTTCTCTTGTCATTCTGCCATGTGTCCAGTTGTAAGTGCGTAATGTAAACAGAGGAATTTATGTAGTGCCACGTGACTTAAACATTTGAGCAGCAACAACTCTGGAGTCGGAAACAGTGATTAATTAACAGATGGTTTGACAGATTGATAAAGGGAATGGGGAAATTAGTTCCTGCTACTGTAGGGTTCTATAATTGGTGATGGTGATGAGGATGATAATGATGATGATGGTTCTCGATGTCATTGTTTCTGTAGGCACATGAAGGACATGTTCTGGATGTCATTGTTTCTGTAGGCACATGAAGGACATGTTCTGGATGTCATTGTTTCTGTAGGCACATGAAGGACTTAATTCTCCTGACTGCATCAACGCAGTCTCTGAGTCTACTATCGAACTACTTCTGGCTGTTGCTTCTCTTGGTGAGTATACTTGGCCTGGAGCGGTGCTGGAAATTCGTTTGGTTGTGTTTATGCATATATACATGTATATTGGTTCTTGATGGCCTGCTCTGTGTGATGGCAGCTCTAATGGCTGCTCGGCTATTTCTGAGAGATGATGATGACAAACAGACCGAGATGCCAGCATTCCTTGAGTGATAACTGAGAAGAAAATTTATAATGTTATCACTCTGGGCAAAGTACAGACATCGAAACTGGTAACAAATTTTGCCAGTGTATATATTTTGGATCTGCTTCTGTCCTCTCAGTTTAGTCAGTTGGAGGGGAAGGCCTAAGTATGTTATCGTGTAGGCTTTAGAACGTGATGGGGTTGGGTCCTAGGCAGAAGGTCGTCTAGGGCTCGGAATGCTCTGGTACGACCCTGCTTTTGTGTTTAATCTTTAATTAATGGAAAAGTGTTGTGGTAGCAAAACAGTGTCAACTGTGTGTGACTGTGTGCTGTTGTTGAAATGTTGGAGGAAAGATTTAGTTAGATATTTGGTCTGATGAAGGTTCTTCTTTTGCGGAATCCATCAGCCAGGCACACATGACTGATTGACTGATGATGGTCTGTTCTCCTCTTACTGCATGAGGGACTGCCCCACCCCACACTCTGTATCTGCAAGAACTTTGTCATTCCACCTCGGGTGTCTGATCCACCCTTCAATTGGCAGACCAAGCTGAGCTTCTGGTTCCCCGCTGGTGGATTGCTCTTCTACAGCACCATTCATTCTGTCGCTGATCCTTCAACCTGCAATGACCTCCCTGTTACTGCACTGCACTTTAATATTGCCCGGGGGTTACTCACTCTGCTCCTTAAGATTCTCAAAACTATCTTATTTAGCCGTAGTTTGGCCAGGAGTGCTTCTGAGCGACCTACACTGAAGAGGTGCTATAATAAAATATTCAAAATTAATAAATAACATATATAATATCAGTGCTCAGCTGATGATGTATATTTCTGTTCTTCAGGCGCCATTCAGAGCACTGTACATGCTGTGGGTTAACATTCTCGGTCCATGGTTCTTTGCCCCGCCTCCGGAGGAAGATGACAAGAAGGCGAAGAAAATGGAAAGGAAAATGCGCCGCAAGTGACCTCCCTCAACCCCATAGGACATTCACCTCCACACCCAGTACAATTGCTACTGGATTACAACGTGGCTCTTTATCACTTTCCATGTTTCCATGTACTGTATTTTCTATTACGCTGCTGCTGGTGGGTCCAGCAGAACCTGCATCCATCCTCTTGACAATGGCGCGCAGAGTCCGAATCTTACCATTGTTAAGCAAATCTTTTGTGATGTCGGCATTTTCTTAAAATCTTTTAGACGTCTGTAATGTTCATCGTAGTAATTAATACATTCTGTTTTTGGTTCCCGCTGGAGAAATTAACGAATAGCGTTTGAGAAAAAGAATCAAGTAGGAGCAACTGAAATGTCTGATTGGCTTCTACTTCTTTCCACTTATAGTCGATATTGATGTTGTCGTTAATATTGAAGGACTCTCAGGTTGCATGCATGTACTGAGAAAGATATTTAGTTTAAACTGAAATACTAACATTTAACATTAATATTTAACATTTAACTCACTTGCGGGCTCCACAACTCAGCGGCGCGCTTTCTCGATCTCTGGCCCTGCCACATGGAATGGGCGTCTGGTAGCACTTCACCTGGTGCCCAAGGATCACTGCCATGTTCTTCTCTAGCCTTTAGACTGTCGTATTTAGCCAAGGTTGGGTTGGGAGCACTTCTTAGTAGCTAGTTTTTAAAGGGCACTATAAGTTCTTTTGATAAATAAATGAATTAATTGAGTTAATTTGTCTGTCACTGTTTTAACAAGGTTTAGCTTATAACTTGACTTATAACTTTTAATTTAATTTAAGAATGTATAGGCCTACTAAAATTCCCAAAGAATTAATGACGGGTCATAGGGCAGGGCAGAAGTAAAATAGACCGACCAAATGACCTTCCGCGACCTAGGCTATGGTGGCGCCTCCCTGGAAATCAGCCTATAGACAATGCATTGTTATAATATTATTGTCTCCTATCGTGAGTTCATGTGGGTGAGCGTCGGTGCCTGCGTCGTCATATTCTGTTGATCAACGTCGAAAGATTCTTCGTTTGAGTTCCATTCGAAGGAGACGTCGTTCGATGGCTGGACTCGGAAGGCCACTCCGGTTCTCCTGTACCCTTCGCGACAGGTAGGCAAGACCGTCCTCTGGATCAGCGTAGTGGATGAGCTTCCCAGCAGGATAGCCAGCAGCACCTGCGGCAACGAAACGAAGACGCTCGATAGGCTAATCATAGTAATCAAGTCATCGGTTTCAAATGTCAAGTGCTTATAGGCCTAATTCGGACGGGAATAACAGTGTACATACATGTATAGACCTACTAAATACTAGAGCTGTTGTTCGATTAAAAATTTTAATCGAAATTAATCGTGCGATTAATTTTTTTAATCGCAATTAACGCCAAATTGATCGCAATACATTTCCGTCAAATATATTAATCTTACTATTTTCTAAGGACCCCTGAAGCATATAATTTTAATGACTGATTGCATTATTTCTATTGCAAACATATTCAATAACCTTTCGCTTAGTAGGATTAGGCTTATTTAATCTGCATTTAGTTTATTGAACAGTTTTGTATGACATACAGGATTGAATTGAAACACTGTTCAAATCAGTCAAAACCTCAAACTCCCGTTATTTTTTCATTTGAGCCACCTTTAATTAAAATGATATAGACCTAAATGAAAATTAGACAACCGTTTTCTGACTATCAAAATTCATTATTTATTCAGCCAATTGTATATGCAGACCAGTTCATTTACATTGGTCGGTTCAAGGGATGCTCCTATTAATTAACAATTATAGTAAGTCTACTATTGAATCTCATTATTTAGTCACAATTTTTCACAAGAGATTGCGGTTCTTGCCAAACCTCGTCTCAGTTGTCCTTCGGTAAACATTTATCATTTGAAACCTGGATCCAATGGTCTTGCCATCTCCTGGAGTTCAACCAATGTAGTCTGACAGGGCGAGGAAACAACTTTAGTGGACGATGCGATGCGGCCGATGTCGACGGCTCGTCGTTAGCGTTTGACGCATGTTAGGCGATAATTGAGCAAAGAATTGCTACGATAATAGCCCACTCAAATTCTTTTTTTGAATATTTGCCAAAGATTGTATCACTAGTTTTAAGTATGAGCCTTTCGTTTAAACGAGTTTTTCTGCCTCTGATTCTATTTTAATCGCGTGCGATTAATGCGTTAAAATTTTTAATCGCAAATTTTTTTAACGCGTTAATCGCACGCGTTAACGCGATTAAATCAACAGCCCTACTAAATACTAATGCTCCGTCGCTCGATATTATGGAATATCAGCATTCTGGCCTTTTAAATCAAGGTTGGTCAAAAGATCGAAGAAGCATATGTGACTGCAGAGTTGCTCTTTAGCATGTAGAGTGGTAGACCCTACTCCCCAAAAGATCTCCGCCCGTGGTGGTGGTGATGATGATTATTCTTATACGGTTCTCCTATAACATATACTTACCGAGAGCAAACGAGATGTAGTCACGTGTTCCGAGTAGCTGAGCAAAAGATAATCCGATGTTTCTTGCGTCGAGCTTTCTCTCGGCCAATCTGGAATATTTTACAGTGGTTATGATAGCAGTGAACTGTGCTGTGGACAGCAGCTATGTGGTTCAAACCTTCGCCAATTGGTCGGTCGGTCACTGTTCATGTAAGGACCTTCGGCAAATCCTTCACGCACAGTTGATCAGCGACATCATCATCGTCGTCATCATCATCATCGTCGTCGTCGTCATTATCATCACCATCATCAACAAAATCATTTTCATAATCATCATCATTGTCGTCATAGTATAATCATCATCATCATCACCATCATCATCATCATCATAATAATCAACATCATCATCAACAACAACAACATCATCATCATGATGGCGATGATGATCAACATCGTCATCATCATGTCTCGCCATCCAATTAGAAGAGACAGACGTAACGAACTGTTTGATGACGAAGTTGACAGTGTCGAGGTTGTGTGTGGCGACAATGATTCTCTGCTGCAGCTGATGCTGGCGGCTGGTGAGCGTCTGTGGCTGCAGCGGTTGTATGTCTTTAATGTCTGCTGCTGATCGGCTGAGCAGGTGGTCGAGTACCCGGATGTACGATTCTGTTGTCGCTTCGTAATTGTCGTTTACTGGATCCGCGAGATTCGTCTCACGCGCCAAACGTCTCTCCTGTAATCACACACCACTGTGACACCACGGCAGTTTTAAAGGAATTTTTAGAACTGCACAACCCATTCTTTCCTTTCCAATCCTCCATGGTAAATTAATTCCAATCGCAGGACAATGACCATGTTTATTTTAGTTTTAACTGTACAGAAGTGTTTCTACAACTGCACAAATCCATTTAGAACTGCATATTTTGTGTAGCCTACAACTGCACACACACACACACACACATACACACCAACGCGCACAAACACACATACTGTGATACACACACAAACATAACCTACACCATGTAATCATGCACGCATGTACGCACTATCGCACGCACACAGAACCAATTACGGAAGCAGGAACAAACCGATCATTATCATTGTATCATGCTCTTAATAAAAAAGTATAAGATAGGGTAAGATAAAAAAAACATTCCTTATTTGACCAATCCGAATTTTGGCACTGACATGACATACAGTGGTGGTGGTGGTGGTTGTGGTGGTGGTGGCGGTGGTGGTGGGTGGTGGTGGTGGTGGTGGTGGCGGTGGTGGTGGTGGTGGTGGTGGTGGTGGTGGTGGTGGTGGTGGTGGTGGTGGTGGTGGTGGTGGTGGTGGTGGTGGTGGTGGTGACTTAATTGCTGTTGTCATACCTCGTCCATGTAGGCTCCACGGACGACCTTCCCTCCGAAACAGAACCCTTCCAGGTCACATATCTCCAGATCGCGCTTCAGAATGTCAAACGTCCGCTATCAATATTGTAATTTGTAACAATTAAGTATTACACATAATGATTACTATGAGTAATATATTGTGCCTATTCGTTCATTGATAAGAAGCACTGCAATGTGCATGCCAAGCTTAATAGGCCTACACTGTATAACATTGCCATTGAGATAGCATTGCCCTTGAGATAACATTGCCATTGAGATATATCATTGCCCTTGAGATGGCATTGCCCTTGAGATAACATTGCCAACGAGATAACATTGCTCATGATATATCATCATCTCTGAAAAAACACTGACACTGCAATGATACTGATGTACTAACCTTGAGATAGCATTGGTAAGTGTTGAGAACGAGAGGTCGTTGTCTATTGAAGATTCTCATCGAGTCTAGCACGAGCGCTTCAATTGCCGGCTGAATGAACGTCTGTTCAGCGTCGTAGTTGATGAACACGTCTGCTTCTGATGCTCTCTTCAAACACCAACCAATCAGAAACCAGACTACAAATCAACCAATCAGAAACCAGATTACAAATCAACGATCCAACGCCATCGTCGTCGTCATCGTCGTCTTAACCCCTCCCCCACACCCGAAGACCGAATGCCGCTACCAGTTGCGTCTACCTTCCCCACACCTGAATTGAGATAACAGCCCTTCTACCCACCCGCACCCCACTATGGCCGACTTATGTTGTCTATTTCGACAGCCCCAATTTATGCCCAAAACGTACTCTAACTCCCACCCCCCACTTTTGAAGTTGCATTGAGACTGTTCTCCCAACCCACCTTTAGTAGACGATCTACGAGCTGCGACCTTCCTGAGTGGACAAGGATGGGGCGCCCAAAAGTTGCTCTCATACCAGCACTTCCTTATCTACTTACCTGACTTGTTTATAGCTGTGAGCTGGACCGTGTGAGGTCTCGACTCACTCGAATAAACAAGGAGAGAGTGAAGCTGAGGCAGAAACAGGCTGAGAAAGACGAATCAAAGTGACTATAAATTAATTATAGGACTAGCCTACACGATGGGAACATTAACTGAGATGTTGATGTAGACAGCGTCCTCAATATGACAATGAAGCAACTGATGTTCGTCCCTTCAGTCTGTCTACCAGGGCTGATTTAATTTTTGTTAGAACTGCACAATTACTTCTTTTCCTTTCCAATTCTCCATGGTAAATTACTTCAAATCGGATGACAATGGCCATTTTTTGCTACTTTTAAACTTTTAACTGTACAGAAGTGCTTCTACAACAGCACAAATCCATTTAGAACTGCACAGTTCACACTTAGTGTACAACTGCATGTTTAAAAAAGGCCTGCTGTCTACTGTCTCCTCTGCTTATACTTGAATATGCGGGGTACTCTGCCTATAATAATAATGATCCAATATAATTAAAGTAGTCTTTGTCGCCGTCGTCGCCACCTCCGTCGTCGTCGTCGCCACCTCCGTCGTCGTCGTCGCCACCACCGCCGCCGTCGTCGTCGTCGCCACCTCCGTCGTCGTCGTCGTCGTCGCCACCGTCGTCGTCGTCGTCGCCACCTCCGTCGTCGTCGTCGCCACTGTTGTCGTCGTCGTCCTCGTCGCTGTCGTCGTCGTCGTCGCCACCTCCGTCGTCGTCGTCGCCACCACCGCCGCCGTCGTCGTCGTCGCCACCTCCGTCGTCGTCGTCGTCGTCGCCACCGTCGTCGTCGTCGTCGCCACCTCCGTCGTCGTCGTCGCCACTGTTGTCGTCGTCGTCCTCGTCGCTGTCGTCGTCGTCGTCGCCACCTCCGTCGTCGTCGTCGTCGTCGCCACCTCCGTCGTCGTCGTCGCCACCTCCGTCGTCGTCGTCGTCGCCACCTCCGTCGTCGTCGTCGCCACCTCCGTCGTCGTCGTCGCCACCTCCGTCGTCGTCGTCGCCACCACCGCCGCCGTCGTCGTCGTCGCCACCTCCGTCGTCGTCGTCGTCGCCGCCACCTCCGTCGTCGTCGTCGCCGCCTCCGTCGTCGTCGTCGTCGCCACCTCCGTCGTCGTCGTCGCCACCTCCGTCGTCGTCGTCGCCACCTCCGTCGTCGTCGTCGCCACCACCGCCGCCGTCGTCGTCGTCGCCACCTCCGTCGTCGTCGTCGTCGTCGCCACCGTCGTCGTCGTCGTCGTCGTCGCCACCTCCGTCGTCGTCGTCGCCACTGTTGTCGTCGTCGTCCTCGTCGCTGTCGTCGTCGTCGTCGCCACCTCCGTCGTCGTCGTCGTCGTCGCCACCTCCGTCGTCGTCGTCGCCACTTCCGTCGTCGTCGTCGTCGCCACCTCCGTCGTCGTCGTCGCCACCTCCGTCGTCGTCGTCGTCGCCACCTCCGTCGTCGTCGCCACCTCCGTCGTCGTCGCCGCCACCTCCGTCGTCGTCGTCGCCACCTCCTTCGTCGTCGTCGCCACCTCCGTCGTCGTCGTCGTCGCCACCTCCGTCGTCGTCGTCGCCACCTCCGTCGTCGTCGTCGTCGCCACCTCCGTCGTCGTCGTCGTCGCCACCACCGTCGTCGTCGTCGCCACCACCGTCGTCGTCGTCGCCACCTTCGTCGTTGTCGTCGCCGCCACCTCCGTCGTCGTCGTCGCCACCTCCGTCGTCGTCGTCGCCACCTCCGTCGTCGTCGTCGCCGCCAACTCCGTCGTCGTCGCCACCGCCGTCGTCGTCGTCGCCACCACCGTCGTCGTCGTCGTCGTCGCCAACTCCGTCGTCGTCGTCGCCACCTCCTTCGTCGTCGTCGCCACCTCCGTAGTCGTCGTCGCTGCCAACTCCGTCGTCGTCGTCGCCAACTCCGTCGTCGTCGTCGCCACCTCCGTCGTCGTCGTCGCCGCCACCGTCGTCGTCGTCGCCGCCAACTCCGTCGTCGTCGTCGCCACCACCGTCGTCGTCGTCGCCACCACCGTCGTCGTCGCCACCTCCGTCGTCGTCGTCGTCGCTACCTCCGTCGTCGTCGTCGTCGCCACCGCCGTCGTCGTCGTCGCCACCACCGTCGTCGTCGTCGCCACCTCCGTCGTCGTCGTCGCCACCTCCGTCGCTGTCGTCGTCGTCGCTGTCGTCGTCGTCGTCGTCGCTGTCGTCGCCGTCGTCGTCGTCGTCATGAGAATTGTGATAACCTTTTCACCTCATTCAATTTGTTCATTGAACCCCAAACGTCGACTATTCGACCAATGTCATCGCGGCTGAGTTTAATCACAGGTAACTTGCTATCGTTCATGATCTGCAAACATACATTAATTAGTAATTATATTGACAACAACAACGACGACGACAACAGCATCATCGTCGTCGTCGTCGTCATCGTCATCATCATCATCGTCATCATCATCATCATTATCATCATCATCATCATCATCATCATCATCATCATCGTCATCATCAACAACAACATCACCACCATTACCACCATCCTCATCAGCATCATCATCATCATCATCATCATCATCATCATCATCATTATCATTATCATCATCATCAACAACAACAAAAACAACAACATCACCACCATCACCACTACAACCACCACCATCATCATTATCATCATCCAATTGAGAATGAATCGATTGTAGTGCAATAGATCGTGTGGTCTGATAGAACAGAGATAGATCAATTTAGCTCAAGCGACACATAATTATTAAGCATAGGACGAGATGAAGGGCTGGATACCTTTGTGGTTGCAGATGAAGGTGCATCATGAAGCGATTGGTTAAACGCCAGATGGAACCTGACGCTCGTCAATAATGGGGACATCTGAAGTTGATGGTCGTCAGCAGAAGACTTTGAAATTCTGACAAAGTAACGAAAACCATAGAATATTAATTATGTCCATCATAGCATCAACGCATCATCATCATGATGCATCACCTTGAGAATTGTAGAAAAATAATTAGTGGGAGGGGCGGCGTTGCGGGCGGACTATGATCTACGTGGAGTCGAGGGTGGGTGACGAAGACTCAAATAATATGGTCACCATGAAAGCCTGAAGGTTTTTATGGCACCTTTTAGCCATTATTCATGTAGGTACAAAATGGTACATTTGAAAAGCAATTAGGCATTCTTATTCCAAACACGTATTTAAAAGTCACAGTATTCTCCTTTTGAGTATCTACCTTCCTATAGTTCCACATCCATTTTTGGTAGACCCACATTCGTAAGTTTATTCATGAGGACAAAGACCAAAATTTGTAAAGCAACAATGACCATAAAAACCCAGAATGAGTTATAATTAATAAGACGACTGTCTGAGTGTCGTTTCCTCCGACTTGCCCAGGTGGCGCCAGCTGAGATAAATCGACGACAGGTTTTCTTTGCAAAACGTCGGTCGTCAGGTATTCGATTAGCGACCGAATCGGATGTCTTGTCGGGTCTTTAATCTGACAGCTGTCAATCATCGATGATTCGATCAGCCTAGTCTGTTGATTGATGGCTTCCGTCAACTGTCGCTACACACACATGCATACATACATACATACATACATGCACACACACACACACACACACGCACGCACACACACACACACACACACACACACGAGAAAAGCGTATATGTAGCCTAGTATCAGTTTCAGTTTCACGACACTGCGTGATGACAAATTTGATCATTAGCGTCGCCCTCCTCCTTCATCCAGGATTGGGGCTGGCAGTCTGGCACTGTCAAAGAGTGAACAGCGTTGGGTTTCAGCATACATGTAGACTTTGAAGTTGATTGCTCTATATCAATCAATCTATCAATCAATCAACCAATCAATCAGAATTTATATAGCGCCCCTTTAAGGTACCTACTCAGAGGCGCTCCCGGCCTATGTAGGCTATATAATAACTAGACTTTCCAACCCGGCTTCAACTCCGCCACTGGTTGCACTAGGAATAACAGCATGGCGTTGTTGCAAGCACCAGACTTTCAACTATCTATTTAATTCCAAGTTTTATAAAGTTTTATGATATCTTTCTAATTACATTTTTCATAGGCTCAAGTGTTCTAGAACCTGCGCCTTATATTTCCGTCAGTGGATGAACCGTCCTGAGATGAAACGTCCGGGGGATGAAACGGCCACGGGATGAATCGTCCTGGGATGAAACGTCCGGGGATGAAACGTACACTGGATGAACCGTCCGGGATGAACCGTCCGGGGATGAATCGTCCGGGGATGAAACGTCCGGATACCAGGCCTACTACTATTGCAACTACTACGACCACCACTATCATCACAACCACGACTACCATAGGTCTATACTTACGAGGACAGCGTAATCCGTCAGGAATGTGATCTTAGTCGTAACCACTGGCTTATCCAACGTAAACTCTGACAGAAAGAAAGAAGTATAATAAGCCTACACTACGGTTCGTCAAAGACCGGCATAAATTCAGTTGGAATTGAACACCCGCGAAAAGGTAACGGACTCTCTATAAATTTATTGACATTGTTTGCCATGCTACTTATATAAGCTACGACTTCTTGTGTAGAAGGACATTTTCTTAATTGAATTTAAACACAGCAGAAAAGTCGGTTAATAAGTCAGTTATTTGATGTGTAAAAAAGGTGTCAGTTAAAGTGTCAGATAATGTATCAAAAAGTTCAGTTAATGCGCTGGAATATGCTGCGGTGTATATAATAGTTGCTACATGTATTTCCGTTTAATCAAGCCATTATCTCCAACGCCTGTCAATTTGTATAAGATGCGGTCTCAAAGTGGAAGCCAGTTGAGACACTCCAGATGCGCAGGCAGGCCTACTATTGTGTTGCTGCTACGGGGGTGACGATGATGACGATGATGATGGTGGTGTTGGTGATGATCACCATCATCGCCGTCGTACCGTCGTCGTCGTCGTCATCATCATCATCATTATCATATCATCATCCTCATCATCATCATCATCCTCATCATCATTATCATCATCATTTATTGTCTTAGATTCTCAGCAGCATATAGTTGATGCGTCTGGAAGTCACCATTCTAGTCGGACAGTTGGCACAGTAGGAGGACTAGGCCTAAATAGGCTACAATGTCTTGCCGTGATCTACCTTACTGGCTTATCCAATGTAAACTCTGACAGAAACAAAGGAGTAAGACTACACCAAAGACCGGCATAAATTCCGTTGAAGGAACACCCGCGAAAAGGTAACGGACTATCTATAATTAGATTGACATTGTTTGTCATGTTGCTTATGTATAGCTTCTTAGGTAAAAAAAACATAATTTTAATTGAACTCATAGTTTATGAGTCTGCCAGTCTGGAAGTCACCATTCTAGTCGGACAGTTGGCACAGTAGGAGGACTATGTCTTGCCGTGACCTACCTTTGCATCTCGATGCTGTGGCGATGCCTTGTAGAATGGCGTCGAAATTCCGCTGACACCAAACATCTCTGGCGCTTTTGTTCTGCGCTGATTCACCAGGCAATCCACCACTATACATCCACAGAAACAATAGTGGTGGACAATGCATGGTGGTGGATGGAGGTTGACTTTAAAAAAATTTTTGAACTAGCCTAATGATGCGCAAAGTGAAAATGAGAAATTTGCATTTAGAAACCCCTTTAAAGGCTTTAAAGTCTTTATAAATTGTTCGTGTTCCTAATTTCCTACTTTGCATTTTCATGCTCTTGCCAAAGAATTCAAAATCCCTGTGACCATTAATTGTGTTTTGCCCCATCCTGCCAAACTTTCCACTGGCCCCATGCTTTCTGGCAACATCGCTTTCTGGCGCTGCAAAAATTTCTAGATTAGGATTACATTACGATGGATGTTCAATTACTGCTTACGTCGGTGTTCCGTGGAACTCTGCTGCTGTGTAGGCGAATAGCGGACTGACCGTTGATTGGGAATGACGTCTGGCGAGGTCAAGAATGACGTTGGGGTCATCGCTGGACATGAACTGACCAAAGATTGTTCTCTTTATGAGATGCACGAACAATGGACGACCCAACAACCGACGAACCAACCACAGAATCTTCAGATCGTTATAACGCAAATCAATCAGATTAATCAGATTAATCAGAGGATCATTCAGATGACAGATTAAGAAAGGATAGGATTGGATAGAGAAAGATTGGGTTGAATAGATAATTAGAGAAGTTTAATGGATGGAATGAAATTGGATGCAGAAAGCAAAACGATGCTAATCGGATGGGAACATAATTATTTAAAGAGAGTTTCTACAGTCGACTTTCTACCCCATATATTAGAGAAGAAAAAGAATATAGGCTAGGGCCTAATTATCATGAATGAATGAATGAATGAATGAATGAATGAACGAACGAGCGAGCGAACGAACGAACAAACGGATGGATTGATGGTTGTAAGGATCGATCGAGTGAGGGAGGGAAGATCATTGATCTCTTTGAATAAACGAGTTTTGATTTGATTTTGATTTAATTTGATTTGAAGGACATGGGCGTAGTTTATCAGGAGCTAGGGAGATATAACAAGGCACAGATTAATGTTTTTGACCATGAAATGGTATCTTTTCGCAGGGTTAGCTCCCCCCCCCCCCCCCCCCCCAAGAAGGCGCAGACTCGAAAATATAATCGGGGGAAATGGCTCTTTTCACGAACGAAACTTCAATCGAATGACTAAGAAAAGGTCATCAACTTTTTGGGCGGAGGAAATAAAAAAAGGTCATCAACTTTTGTTGGCGGAGGAAAAACAATTTTCTGCGCCGCTCGATCTGGACTAAGTCTCCGCCCCAACCAAAGCCCAAGTTTTTTGCCCCACCCACTCAAGAACGGAAACCAAACTCCGCCCATGGGGAAGGAGGAAGGAAGGAAGGAAGGAAGGAAGGAAGGAAGGGAGGAAGGAAGGAAGAGAGGAAGGGAGGAAGGAAGAGAGGAAGAGAGGAAGGAAGGAAGAGAGGAAGGGAGGAAGGAAGGAAGAGAGGAAGGGAGGAAGGAAGAGAGGAAGAGAGGAAGGGAGGAAGGAAGGAAGAGAGGAAGGGAGGAAGGAAGGAAGAGAGGAATGGATGGATGGATGTTGCAGTTGATAACGAACCTTAGCCTGACGATCGACGATGAAGTCGAAGGAGCAAAGGCTGAAGACGAAGTAGGATCTCACGATCTCCCAACTGCTTTTGGCGCCGTAAATGACACGAGTGTTGTAGAAATCGGGTGATGATGCCACAGGAAAAGGAGCAGCATCACCAGCAGCAGCAGCATCACTAGCAGCAGCAGCAGCAGCCAAAGGCATCCGACGACGGTCATCGTCACTGGACGACAATCGTTTGCCACTGACCGATGATGAGAAGGATGAAGATGAAGATGCAGAGGGTGGACAACGACTGCGGAGCAACTGCCGTCGTTTCCATGGAGACGGTGAGGAGGAGGAGAGCCGAAGGATGGCGAATGCACGACTGTTGAACATTGACTTAAGGTGTCTGTTCCTTTCAGTTGTACTTTTGTGTATAAGAGCGTCTCTTTTGCGACCTATTACATATATTATGCACAAAGCAACAGTATGAGAATTGCAGAAAAGTAATTGGGAGGGTCACACTTTGATCCACATGGGTATATAGAGTCTGAAGTTTCACTACATCACTCTATCATCGATTCATTTGTAGGGTCAAAAGAGGAGAATATAGGCCTAATCGTAGGCTAATCGTATTATCCGAATTTCGAAACGCCACTAATTAAGAGTCCGAGCGCAGGGCACCAGCGTATTCACGAGCGCTGTGTCTAGTCAGAGGGGGTTGTCCAAAAGAGTAGTCCGAAGTAGGCCGTAGTCCGATTGAAACACGTAGGCCTATAGTCTAAGCTAACAATTCGCCCAGTCAAGAAAGCAATATAAGACCGTGACCTTGACATAATGTGGATCTTGATTGCAGACTTGCGAAACAATTAATTCTGACTCTCTGCCCGGTTAGGAAATTAGTGCAGAGCGAGAGACAGACAGACAGAGACAGACAGGCAGGCAGGCAGACAGACAGACAGACAGACAGACAGACAGACACGAAAATATATAGGGGCATAGATGATTAATTTTGAATAGATACGAACGAAAAGATTATAATACCGACGACAACTGAAAACACAGAACCGCTACAGCATCCGGTGCTCGAAGCGATCGAGGAGCAGAACTTGAGACTTGGAACGACGCAAAGAAATCGAGAGAAGACAACGAAACGAAGACTGACGGGTCAATGAACGACTACGGAACCAACAGCAGAATAGGGCAATTATAGGCCTACATAGATCTATGGCCTTCGTATACTTTATAACAGACAGACAGACAGACAGACAGACAGACAGACAGACAGACAGACAGACAGACAGACAGACAGACATACAGGCAGACAAATAGACAGACAGACAGGCAGACAAACGCACAGACAGACAGACAGAACAGTGAAAGCCAGAGGTTCATAGGACTGCATCATTGACGCCACGAACAAAGTTTCTTGTCTCTGAAGACAATAATCTCAGTTTGTGGGTCATTAGACTTTGTCCGGCAGGGGGCCTACCAGCACCGCCGTAACAACCTATAACCCTATATCACAAACCCACCCTAACCCTACCCCATCGAAGCAAACGACAGCTCTAACTGAACTCAACCTTCACCTAAAAGGCGTTCTCTGACTAAAGTCTCAAGTGGCAGATCAGTGTGTAGAGTAGATTCTTGAGAGATCATTATGGATCAAGTCAACTAAACACAATCCAAATTTAACTTAGGCTACCAGCTAATTAAGGCACAGTTTGATAAAGTTTGATTGCAGTTGACATTTCTCAGTTCTATTCGCACTGATTTCACTCACACTCCGTCTCCCCAACCCCAGCATGTCACACTTTGGCCCCCATCGAGTAGAACAAGAGCCAGTCAAGCTGATATCAAACTTTCCCTGTCAGAAAGGCAGGCAGGCAGTTTAAATACACAGTAAAATCTAGGTTGCCAAATTAAATTTAAAGGCGAATATTTATACTCAAACATTTCACACGGTTTTCAATTTCAAACAATTTCTTGTGAAGCAAACAAATACAAAAGTTTTATATGCTGAAATTTACAGACATTCTGCAGATAAGGCCATTCAAAAAATTAAGTCGGAATTTTCTGCCCGTATGAAATTAGACAAAAATGACTAATTATAAGTTATTAAATAATGAAAAGTCTTGACGAATTTTCTTATCACAGCAGGCAGCTAATCACAGTTAAGTCTAAAATTAACAATGATTGTGAATAAATATAAAACAAATAAACTATTACTAAATTGTCATGAAGGCTGAGCTTGGAACAAAGGCATGATATGTAATACAATCCACACTGATCTAACTTACGTAGGGACAACAAATTGGATCCTAGCTGATCCTGTATCAATGGGCACCCGCATATAAAGGCAAGAGGGGGTAATTGCCCCACTGGAAATTTGACACCTATTTTTCATCTACTAGTCTACAACGAAATTTTATTTACACTAAAGCACTAATGATGTTAATGATGTACAAACTGAAAAGTTCCAAGAAATTTGCATTTAGAAAACCTCCATGTCCTTAATTTCCTGCTTTGAATCTTTCAATCCGCTAAAAAATTTAACTGTGACCATAGTGTTTTGCTTCATCCTGCAAAAAATATTTGCAGGCGCCCATGCCTACATAATTATCTAGTGTCATTCACTTCAAATCTACAGTTTCTGTATGAACGCTTATTAATTTAAAAAACTCTATACATAACCCTATAATTATAGCCTAGTAAAACTAACAGTAAAATGTCACATTCAATAGCAAATCGGATTAAATAAACAAATATATATAATTGAATGCTATTTCTAATTGACTGTCATTTGAAATACGTAACTAATAAGCACAATCCAATAAATACGGTTTAAATTAGTTAACATAGAATAGTGTTCAGCAGTTTGGATCAGTGAACGCCTAAACAGTTTATATCACAATCGAGTATAAGTAGTAACAACTACAAGTCATGTTCTGATGGAAGCTCAACAACAACAACACTAAATATTACAGAATTAACTGTTAACCATAAATAATAATCAACTAATTAAGAAGAATGCTTTCTGCAATTGATGCTGTAATGGCATTATCACAGTTACTATGAAATCTTTTTTATGTGTGCAATGAGAATCTGAGGCAAGGTTAGTCAGTCACGATAGGTTGGGCTCAGTTAGTTCATTCATTCATTCATTTGTATGTGCAGTGTTCACTTGTTATAGCGCCCCTTCAAGCTCTCTCTACTCAGAGGCGCTCCCGAATGCAGAGCGGACATTGCATCGGAGTTTCACGCCGAAGCGTTGAGCAACTGTGAGTGAAGGACTTGCCCAAGGTCCCTACGACTTGAGGTGGATCAAGAGTTCAAAAGTGCAATGACAGTTCAGTCACTCCAACTGGCTGGACAGTTTTCTAACAGAGGTGGATTTAATAGCAGAGTGCGCAAGGTCAACTCAGGCACTTGTTTTCAACGTTATCAAAACATTATTTCACACATCACTGTTTCTGCAAGACTTTTACAACAACGCATAAAAACAAAGTCTATGTATTTAAGCATCCATAAGAAGTCTTAAGACACAACTGGAAGCTCGTTCATCCTCTTCCACCTTCTCTTTAACCCTTTAGCGACCAGCTACAAATGGATTTCAGTAAATGCTGGTTGTTAAAGGGTTATTGTCTTCCTTCATTTCCTCCGCAACGGAACCGGAACCGAAACGCGATGCAGAGACGTCGAACGCGTGACTTGAGTCGACGACTTCGACGGACTGAGCAGAGTCGAAGTCACCGGCGATGACGCTCTGAGCACTGGTGACCGACGACTCACCGTTGCAGTCGATGATCTGTTGCGACCGTCCGACATCTTCAACTCACGATCGAAGAGGATCGGATCGAAGTCCGTTGAAAATGATCGTTGAACGTTTTGTCCGGACGGAAGAAGGATTCTCCTTTCCTCATCCAACGTTGGAGTAAGTCCGTGCGAAATGTACTGCTGTCGCTTGCGAATTTCTAACTCGAGTTCTCGTCTGAGCGTCTCGATCTGTTAAAAGAAATAAATAATTATGACAATTAAGATTTAAAAATTTTAAAAATAAGATTAACAAATTAAAAAATTAAAATTAAAATTAAATTAAAATAAAAAATTAAGATTTAAAAGAGTGCATTGAACCAAAAATCACGGACTTGGTGAGAACGAAGAACGTCAATGACATGAAAAAACAACAGCAATGTTTACAAGTAATAATACAAAAACAACATCACTGACTTGAATAATTCGGATAATAGCAACGAAACAATGCGGGACGATAATAGTAATTGTTTGTAAGTTTGCCAGGCAATGGATGAACAATTGAACATGCAGATTGCAGTAATAATAAAAATAAATGTCAATAACCTTGATTACCACAATGACAACAATTGAAACAGAACTTTTAAATAATTTTCAAAGTTACTCGGAGAATGGCTGAAATCAAGTTAACGGCATAATATTATTTCTAATCTATGGATAAAATCGAAGTGTGACCTGTTTGTCGAGACTCCTGATTCGCTGACGATTGTTTCGATCTTGATCATCGATCGTCTTCTGCCAATGACTTCGCATTTGCTCGATCGCTAATTCCTTCTCACGACTGTGAAGAACTTTAATCTCTGTCAATCTTAATTTTTAAACAATATACATATCAATGAATTAATTAATCAGCAAAGCGACCTAAGCCAGCCAATCAGTCAGTCAGTCACAGTCAATCAGTCAGTCAGTCAGCCAGTCAGCCAGCCAGTCAGTCAGTCAGCCAGTCAATCAGTCAGTCAATCAGTCAGCCAGCCAGTCAATCAGTCTGAACTGGTTTGATCCAATCAAACAGCCTGATAAAATGCAACCGAACCAACGTTGATTTAACATGACATGAAGACTAGTAGAAAAGTACAGTCGTAATAGTAACCATAATCGTAATCTCCAAATTTCTACAGCGCCACTCGAAAGCCAACCGCATTGCACCAACTTAACTATGTGTACCTTGAGCAAGTCCTTCACTCGCAATTTTGCTCAGTGCTTCGGAGTGAAACTCCTATTCAGTGTCCGCGCTGTAGTCGGGAGCGCTTCTGAATAGAATCTTGAAGGGCGCTATAACATGTGTACATACTTACAAACAAACAAACTTATTCACAGGCGCTGTGTCTAGTCAGAAGGGTTGTTCAAAAGAGTAGCCCAAATAAGATCATAGTCCGGTCACCAAAGGATCAGAGGTGGCATTTAGGCCGAGAAATGGAAAGTAGAAGATCAGAAGACAACAAGGATGATGATGATGATAGCCATAGAACGAAACAATAGGAGACTCACTTCTGTTCGTAATCATGTTCCGCTTGGTCGAACTGCGCCTGCAGAGTCTGCAGCTGGCGATTGAGTTCCGCGTTATCTTCATCCATCATTCGAAGGCGTCGGTCGAGATTGAGGCAAGCGTCACACAACTGTGACTTCCCATGCAGCGTGTTTCGCTTCTCTGAACTGTCCACCTGAGAAGAAGAGTTTTACAATCACAAAAAACCTCTATAAAAGTTCTTCTTCCTTGTCAAGTTCTTGCACCTTGGTAAGGTCAAATCATTCTCAAAGTCATTAGAACAACAAACTTCACTTTTAGCACTCTACAAGCGAGAGTATAGGCTACTAAGAACTGGGAACAGTTTCTTGTCATTAAAGCGTTAATTAACTGTTTCTAAATGAAAATAAAAAATATTAAATAAAATAACATAAATAATAAAATAAAAAACTATAATTAAAAAATAAAAAAAATATGGAAAACATAAAATCTCACATTCTAACCTCATCAAATCGCTATTTTTATTTTAACATAGATATCAAATTATATACAGCAATCTAAACTAGAGAATCCCAGAGATGTCTTGGACTTTGACTCGCTGTCGTTGATTCAGTTTTCTGTGGACAACACGGAACACACACACACACACACACACACACACACACACACACACACACACACACACACACACACACACACACAAACCTTTTCCAGAGTCATGATCAGCGCGGCATTCTCTTTCTCCAGAGCTCCAGCCGATCTTTCTGCCGTCTGCTTTTCAATCTCGATGTTGGCCGAGTTGCGTTGGTGGACGTTGATCAACTCCTGCAGGTGGAACTTCTCCGCCTGAAGCTTCTGGATCTTCTCCACGAACTCCTCTTCCAACTCCTCTTTCTTCTTTACCACCTTCATCAGCAATTGCAAGCACAGGCATTAGGCACCAAAACAACAATGAAGCACTGAAAGACAACAGATCATAAGCATATCTGTCTCCATCTACTCGGTCTCAACTTCTAACTGGTAATCCCTCCTCCTCATTTTCTTTCCTTAAAACTTATTTTTTTCTCGTGGCCTTGCGCACTGGGAGCACCTCTGAACGGTTCAGCCTAGTAGAGGTGGCTTATAAAATAAATGTTTTAATACAATACAAATACAATACAATCTAATCGTAAACAAAAAAATGAAAACAATGAAAGGAACCTCTGTATAATTTACCTACTCAACATTTTCCAGTTTCAACCAACTGCTCCATCTACAGCAAACATGGCGTGAAACTTTTTTTAACGTGTGATTAAATTCCTTGTTTGCAAAACACGCCTGCACATGTAATGCACATGTAATGCACATGTAATGCACATGTAATGCACATGTAATGCAAATGTAATGCACATGTAATGCACATTTAAATGCACATGTAATGCACATGTAACGCACATGTAATGCACATGTAATGCACATGTAATGCACATGTAACGCACATGTAACGCACATGTAATGCACATGTAATGCACATGTAATGCAAATGAGGCTATGCACCTCCTCTTCCATGAGTTAATTAAGAGATATGGAATAAACAAAGGAAGTTTCAAATAACACTGTCCAAAATGGTTAGGAGTTTCACGTGGAAGACTTCAAACTGACCAGAAGAGAGAGTTTGCTGTTGCCTTCGGCCTCTGTCTTTTGATGTTCCGAATTCGAAAGCCTGTTCTCCAAATCGTGGATTTTTTCAACGTACGAGTTGTTCTCTTTCTTCATCTCGTTCAAACTGTGTCTGAAAACCAAAAAGCACAGCAAACACACAATTGAAAAGAGGATCAAATCTGCAAACAATATACAGTCAGTGCAGTAGCGGCGGCAGGGGGATAGGGGGGGCTAAGCCCCCCCCAAAATAGGCGATCCATTTTTTCCCCATGTAAAAATGACAAATTTCGACGTTCAGCCCCTCCAAAATCGAAGCTGATGACTAAAAAAAAGGTCATCAGAAATTTTGGCGGTGAAAATGAAAATTTTGTCCCTGAAATTCAGCCCCCCAAAACTGAAATCCTGGCGCCGCCACTGAGGCAGTGGAGGAGGATTCATTGGATTACGGAATTCTGTGCATTTCAAACTATGAATCAATTGTTAAACTGATGATCTGATCTTTGATCAGTCAATGATCAATGGAGAATACCAGCTGAATAGAAAAGATAAATACTTCCACACCACTAACAGCATAATGCAAAAGTAAGAAACTTTAACATGCAGCATTTATTATAACCAGTTGGAAGTGACACCATAACAATGCCTGACAATGATATCACAGTTGCAAGTTTTTCATAGAAGCAAAAAAAGCTTAACAAGTTGGTTTTCATATCACTGCTTGCACGAATATAACTGATAACTTGCAATAAAGGACACCTGTTGCTGTTGTTGTATTGTTGATGTCGCATCTGCTGTTGTTTTATCTGTTGTTGTTTTATTGTCTATTGTATTGTTGTATTGATTGTCTATTGTATTGTTGTATTGATTGTCTATTGTATTGTTGTATTGATTGTCTATTGTATTGTTGTATTGATTGTCTATTGTATTGTTGTATTGATTGTCTATTGTATTGTTGTATTGATTGTCTATTGTATTGTTGTATTGATTGTCTATTGTATTGTTGTATTGATTGTCTATTGTATTGTTGTATTGATTGTCTATTGTTGTTGTATCTGTTGCTGCTGCATCAGTTGTCATATCTCTTATTGTGTCTGTTGTCGCATCTTAAAACCATGGATACAACAACAGACAGAGCAGATACTGTTGTTGCTTCTGTTGTCTCACCGGTTGTTTTCGAGACGTTCCTGAAGAACTCGTCGATCCTGTTCGCTGGCGTCAAGCGTGCGTTGAAGATGAAGCTGATGATCTTGCAGACTTACAATTGCTGCCATTCGTTCTTGCATCAGTGACTTTAGAGAGTGTAACTAAAGAAAAACAATCCTTGTTCACATAATCTAGAGATACCACGTTGCAATTCTTTTATTGTAAATGGATTTATAACCAGAATGCTGAATAGATGACTTGTTTGATGCTAATGTTTTGGTCAATTCATCAGTGGTGGCACAAGCTATACTATCAATTTCAGTAGGTCATGTCAGGGTCAAAGGAGTTGTTCCGCAGGCCAAATAAATCAATGTACAGAAAATACCAAACATTTCAGAGACTTTCTGGCAGATCAAGAGACCTGGCGCAACCTATGGTAGCGCTGCCCCTGCATTTCATTCAACTTGTGATTTAATTTGTACCTTTTAAATTAACAATTACTACTTTATGTATTATAATGATGTTTCATGTCCCATTGTGCGTCTACAACTGGGGTAATAAAGAAAACACCTACTTACTCATTTACTTGATTAATCAGCTGCAGTATCTTAGAGGATGGTTGCAGTCATCTCATTGGCGTAATCAGGAAACAATCGAAGTTATTAGACGTACTCAATTGTAACCTATTAGGGGTCAACTCAAAAAAAGGCAGAAAATCATGGTCCTGGATAGAAACTAATACTAATATAGGATGCATGCATCAACAGATACACTGAACAAGTCCCTCTTAAGTACCACTACCTCTCATCACACGACTGACAACAACCATTGATTCCCCAACACTGATTACCTCATTTCGATGAAGTTCAAGCTCCGTCTGCATCTCAGCGACGATTCTATTGAGATCGTTATTTGTCGCATCAACCGACTGCAGCTTCTGCTCGAGATCGTGGATAACACGCGTCTGCTTTTCCGTCTCACCGATCATAGACCGCATCTCCGTCTCTCTTTCGCTGACGATGCGCTTCAGTCGCTGCACTTCACCGTCCAGCGCCCCTCGCACCAGTTCAAATTTCGCTGCATGACCTTCGAGTTCTTCGAGACTCAGCCTTAACGCTCTCTTCTCCGATTCTGCTCTCGTCTCAACGTTCTTCAACTTCTCCGTCAGTTCCTAAACAGATGGAGAATTAATTGAAATTATTAAGTTAGTTGACAATTAATTTCAACAAATGTTTAAAAATGCCTGAATAACAACCAATAAAATTTTTTTAAATTCAATAGAAGGAGAGACAAGTGGCCACTGGTTCAATGTTATTCTTTCGGTAAGCGGTCCAAGGTGTTTTACATCGTGAAGTGGTGGGTGGGTCTTTGCATGTGTACATTACACCATTAACATATTTTACAACAAATCATAAGGCATTACATTACTGACCTGTATCAATTGGTTGTTCTGTTCATTCGCTGTTGCCTGTTGCTGTAGTCGTCTTAATTCATCCTCCAGCTGCTTCCGTTCGTTGCTATGGCGACGCACTGCCTCCTCATGTGCCGCAGTCAATGACGCTCGCTCCGTCGTAAGTCGCGACTCAAAGTCTCGTCTGACTGGAAACAAAAGAAACTCATCACAACCATAATTCATACAATGGTTACCATGGTTACCATGATCTTTATTGTCTTAAAGAACACTGTCATCGCTCCTACATAGTCGTGAAATTCAACCAAATCTCAAATTCAACCATAAAACCTGAATGCTACTATCTATCTATTATTATTCAGAAATCTATCTGTCTATCTGTATGTCTACAGGTCTGTCTGTCTATCTATCTATCTAACTGTCACAAAAAGCAAAACCCTTAACCCTGACTTCTGTCACATTTCATCTACCCTGTCACCAACTCATATCCATAACCCACCATGTAAAGAATCCTTACAACGTCAATACATCAATAGTCATTATTCAGAAATCATCATCATCCTATAACGTCAGATTCTTATACAAGACAATTGACCGTAGATTATATGCCTTACCTTCCTCCGTTTCATTTAGTGATTTCTGCAGCTGTTGAACCTTCTGAGTCGAACGTCGATATTCCTCTTCCATTTCTTTCAGCTTACTTACGAGACTGCGCAGCGACGTAGCCGACTTATCCTAAGAAGAAGAAAATGAAAACAGAGCTTATCCTAAGCTGCAGCAATTCTGAAGAAGACAGATCACTAAGACTCCAACATTCATGTAATTAAACACTTACAACACCAGAACTGTTTTCCTTTAATCAAATAAATATTGAATCAGAACTTAACCTATGCTGCTTCAGTTCTGAAGACAAACTCGAACTCTGACAATCATAAATGATAATTCAATCTTACAAGAAGAACTGATATCATTTATTAAAATACTAAAACAGAACTTAACCTAAGCTACATCATTCCTGAAGAAGACAAATGACTAAGACTCAAACATTCATTAATTCGACCTTAACTCATTCCCGCCTGAATTGTTCCGATACCTATTGCGTTAATCGGGTCACCCGCGACCCGATCCGGCGGGAAAGAGTTAAAACACCAGAGTTGTTTTCATTTATTAAAATACCAAGTCAAAACCTAGTCTAAACTGAAGAAGACAGATGAATAAAACATTCATATACCGTAGTTCAATCTTCACCACAATCTTCAATACAGTAATGCTAAAAGGAAAAGAGCGAAGTAAACAGTGGCGTAAGTCTGCATTACCTTATCCTGTTCCGTCTGTGTTAAACGTTTGACAAAGTCCTGCAACGCAGAGCGTATAACGTCGACGCTGATATCTGCATACGATGCCGCGGGGGGACTGACCGATCGACTTCGCGTTGAACTCACTGATCTCCTCTGCTGATGCGATTGTAATGAGAAACTTGCACCTGTATTAAAACATATCAGATAAAATAGTTCTCAATCAATCAATCAATCAATCAATCAATCAAGATTTCGGTTCTATGCACAGCTGATGCATAACTTAAAAGGTCGAAAAACAAAGACTTATAATCGCTAACATCATCAAATCACACAGAATTGTTTTATGTAAATCTGATGCATAACTTTAAAGGTCGGTAAGAAATGCACCGAGATTGGCAATCACATAAAACTAATATAAAGCAGCTGACTCTATGCAGTGAATGAACTGCCATCACAAAAGATTTACACACACACACACACACACACACACACACACACACACACACACACACACACACACACACACACACACACACACACACACACACACACACGCGCGCACACACACACACACACACACACACAGACATCCTCTTATCCTGCTATAACTCGATTTTATATTGTTCCACTACTGTTTCAGCCCATTGTCTTAAGACTCATTTTTTCAGGGTTCCTCGCACTGGGAGTGCCACTGATTAGGTTGTACTGCGAGAGGCGATTCATAATTCATAAATCCACACATAGCAAACAGCTAAACAAAAACCTACCAGTTGTGCTCCCGCGACGTGGACTTGGACTGCGACCTCGTAGAACCCGAACGGTCGACCTTGACCTTGGCACTCCCACTGCGGAGAATCCAATCGTGCGTTGAAGACAAGACACGATGTTGTTCAGCTTCTCCTCTGCTCTCCGCTTTCCATCTTCGACCCACGCTTGATGCTCCTCCATGCCTCGGATCTTTCCCTCTGCTTCGCTCAGTCGCAATCGGAGTTCCGCTTCTTTGGAGTTCGCCGCTTCCAGGGATTTTTCCGCACGACGTCTCTGGTCGTCGGAGTTCCTCTCGCTGGTCCTCGACTCTTCGAGAACGCGCTGGAATTCATTTTCCCGGAGACGGAAATCTTCTTCTAGTTGTGTCTTCCTCCGACCGACCATGGCCAGCTCCTTAAGGATTGCATCTCGACTTCCATCTGCCTCCAGCACCTGACAATTCCAAGTCACTAACTTAAGTGAATGCAATATCATAATTATCGGAAATGAGGATACAAAATATTGCTAACACTGATTTTCAACCTCAGTACCTCGATACACTGAATACAAATGCTTTTTATTTTGTGTATTTAAAGCAACCTGGGATCTCATCCCTGCCAGCTGCTCACAATAAAAATTGTAACCGTGCTTTACGCTCAATCAGCATTGCCTTTTAAACTTGGCTCCAGTCACTACACATTCCTCAATCTAATGAATATAGACAAATATTTTTCTCATTCTATTGCTAAAATGCAGTGATAAAGAGTTTCGTAAAAAACGAATGGTATTTGGTAACAGTAGTACTTACAAGGGGTGTGCAAACCCAATGCTAATGAACAGTTACATATATGCACATGCACGCATGCACACGAGCGCACACACACACAAACACACACTCACACCCACACACAGTCACACACACACACACATACACACACACACACCACACACACACATATACAGGCACACATGTGATCCATTGCCACACCTGTTGCTTAAGACTGAGGTTCTCCTTGCGCTGTTCTTCCTCCTTTCCTTTGCTACGAACAAGACATCCATGCATGTCGCTCATCTCCTGAGTCAGTCGTGCTCGCTCCGATTCAAGCTGCTGGATCTGATGACTCAACTCCTGCTGAGCACGTCTTGACTCGATGTGAGCCTTTTCCGACTCACGCACTCTTCCTCTCAGCTCCTCCGTCTCCTTCTGAGCTCCCGCGATCTGTTCCTCCAAAACTGACAGAAAAATGTCAGACTTGAAATTTATATAGCACCACGCACAGCAGTGACCATTCAGTAGCGCTTAACCGACAGAAGAAATATTACACAGTCAAACAGAAATCAATAAAGATTCTTGAAGGATTTAATCAGCGGAAATATAAACTTCTCAGACTCAGTTTTGTCAACATCCCGATCTGAACCAGCCATTTGGCCAGGAACTTACCATTGCCAGTAAACTCCTATAGGTCCATCATCAATATGCATAAGCAGTGAACATATATGTGATGCCGGAGTTCGAAACCCGTCTCTTGTCGCTTCCTAGATATTGCGCTAGATGCCGAAATAGGTGAGAGGGGTAAAGAATGCAGTTTATTCTTCAGTTCAGCATATGACTGTGAATTCGCCCTAATTTGCGAGAAGTAGTGAACCGATGTTGATGCCGTTTGTGTTACCTAATTCAGAATATATGGCTCTAATGCCCAGAACAATATTATTGCAGAATAATAACTTAGTAGGTTCAGTAGACTTGGATTATACAAATATTCAGTAACTTTTGTTTGATTTTCTCACTATAAACTAATGAAAGAATCAAACGAGCATAACTTCAGTTAGAAAAAAGATATTTTCATTCTGTTAAAAGCATTTTTGAGCTTGTCCATTGTAGCATATGACTAAATCAAAAGGTCAAAAATCTACATATGACGGGTTTTGAACCCCTGTGTCACATGTGAATTTCTGGAAGCCTGCTGACGAATACATTAGAACGGTAATCAAGATCTGTATAATTGACAACACTTCACTTTTGTCACACATGTCATAATCATAACCCAACAACAACAACAACAACAAAAACAAAAACAATAACAACAACACACCAGAAACAGTTTCTGAAGAAATGCATCTGCAAAGTCAGACACCAGTGGGGCAACATAACATGGCACATAATGAGCTTCAAACGCTATCGTGATATGTGAAACGAACGTGAACACAAATATACCTGATATTTTCTGTTTCAATTCTTGAATGATTCGATTCTGTTCAAGTTTCTCTCCCTCCGCCTTCTTCACCATGTTTCGAAACTCCGTTGATGACTTAAGAGCCGCATCTTTTTCAAATGTCTCTTGCTCAACGGCTCGCTTTAAGTTCGCAATCTCACTCTGACTCAGTTCATTGGCTTCATTCGCTTAAAATCCAGAAACACAGAATATTCGATAAAAAGAGAACATGGAGTAAAATACTACTAAAAATTAAAACTACCAGTAATCTGCCGAACCTTAACTAGTTCTAGCTGTCCCAAAACTTTTAGGCATTGCAACAGCATCTTATAGGCACCCAGTCCCTTCTGGGTTCCATTTTGTGACCAATAGATGAAGCAGGACGTTTTGGCGCCGCGCTTTTGGTGCCGGACGTTTTGGCGCCGCCATTTTGACGCCGGACGTTTTGGCGCCGGAATTTTTTCACCCTCGTTCTAGAGTATAAAAATTATGATATTGTAGGTAATCGTAGGAGGTTCATTTACGCACATTTTGAGGTAAATTTTGTAATGATATTCCACGCCATTCAAAAGTTATGCCCGAAATAGCTAAGAATGTATTATAAGACATGTGTCGTGAGAGTCGGTTAGGGTCAGGTATAGGGTTATTGTAGTCATTCGGTCCCGTATAGGGTACAGATTACGGTTAATTATTACACCACTGAATGAAACTTGAGAAATAAATATTACACTTCGTACTGATGTATTTGTAAACTGAACCGAAAATAAGCTGCTGAGATCAATTTTTATATTGGCGCCAAAACGGCGGTGCCAAAACGGTGGCGCCAAAACGGTCGCGCCAAAACGTCACGTACCGCCAATAGACTACCTGTACATGTCATTAGCATGACAAGATGTTACTCTGTATGCTCTTTGCTCAATAAATTGATGGCTATGATTATTTAATCCATGCAATAGATGTAAATAATATATTCTGACTTGCGGAATACCTTCTCTGAGCTTGCGACTGACTTCGATTAGTTCGTGCTTCAGATTATCTCTCGTCTCTTCAGCCAACTTCAATTGTTCTCTGAGTTCTGAGATTTCATTCAACGCTAATTCGTCGTCTCTTAACTGGTTCTTCAGATCAGAAATCAATGCATTCAGCTTCTTCAAGTCAACTTCATGTCTCAACCTTCCACCAAAAAAATAAACTCAACATGGTCAAGAGATAAAATAGATCCACAAGTGCTCAACAAGTAATCAAAAGACATTGACCTGACCACAAATTCAGTATACCGGTATATGAAATGTTTCATCACTTATATAAAGTCTTAAATAATAAATATAAATTCCAAAGTGCTGCTCCTTATGATGGCGTCAACAGATGGCACATATGTTGGAGCACGGTGGTGTAGTGGTGGCATCGTTGCCTTGGAGCCGGATTCGAATCCACTCTCAAGCAAAAGCGTAGGGACCTTGGGCAAGTCTTTCACTCACAATTGCTCAGCGCTTCGGCGTGAAACTCCGATGCAGTGTCCACTCTGCATTCCGGAGCGCTTCCGAGTAGAGAGAGCTTGAAGGGGCGCTATAACAAGTGCACATACAAACGTGTAATTATGTATCCATTACCTAATCAATCCAGGAGGTCAAAAACAAAGACTAAAAACCAGCATGACAAACAGATAGCTAGACAGATAGCTAGGCATTTCAGGATAGAGTTAATACTACTATCAATCCACTCCCATCCTTTCTTCCTCTGCTGACAGTTGACTAGGTGCCACAGAGAAAGACAGCTATACCTGGAATCGTCAATCTGGATTCTCAGATCCTTTGTCTCCATCTGCAGACTGGAAACTGAATCCATTAGCTGTTCCTTCTGATGCTGCCACTCCCTCTTCTGATTCTCGTTCTTTAGCTGAGCATCTTTCAGTTCTTTTTCAATCAGAAGAAGTTTCTCATGAAGATGGTTTCTCTCCTGTTCCAGTTCTGCCAAAGTCTAAAAAAAGTAAACAACACTTCTAGAGTTGACAGTAACAACAGTACATAACACTTCTAGAGTTGATAAGTGATGAAAACCATGAACTTGAAATTGTTAAGCCCACTTAATGCACACCTTTGTCAGTCACCAAACATTTCTAAAGCAAACATCTAATCTCCTCATGGGTGACAATCACCTATCCTGATTCGGTTATCATCTTAAAATTAAAAATAACAATAACAATAAATGTTAGGTAAGATTAGAGCAAAATTGAATATAGTAGAACTGAAGAAAGCTCACTCAGACATATTATAAAACATTAGCCAAAGAAAAATTGAATAAATCAGACCCAAAAAACATCAGATCATTAGCTGCATTTTGATAATTGATTAATATTGTAGATTAATCACTAATCATGATAATTAATCATGCTAACCTGTTGTTTATCATTTGCGATTATAATCAGTTGTTTATCATAATCACGTTGAATGCTCTCGATCTCTTCGTTAAGTTGGTTGATTTGATCCTCGTAATCAGACGTCAACTCCTTTCTTTCCACGATGAACTGTTGCTTAAGACGTTCAACCTCCTTCTGATGGTCAACAGATTTTTCATCCTAAAACGGCCAACAGAATATTTAATATATAATTATATACATACCCCGGTAAATATATATATTACATATATAATACACACTGTCACACATATATATATAAAATTATATATATATAAAATATATGCTATATAATATATGTCAGATCATATAGATATATAATATTTATAATTACATTATATATATTTATAAAGTTTTTAGTCTGTAAAAGATGTTTCACCTAATGGAATCTTTAGTCTAACTTAACAACAACACCTCCAGGCACTGAACCTATCAAGCTTTTAGCTGTCAATTAACATAGAAAAAAAATAACGTCACAGTCAAACAGAAGTTCACCTAAAGGCAAAATGCTTCATAGAGCCTTGTAGTCTGTGCAGTGCACTCGAAATATGAGTAAAGAGATCACCACATGTCAATCACAGGATGCTAAGCTCTGTAATGCAAATTCAAAATCTTTTATTCATGGTTAGACAAATTCTGACCCATTCTTTGATGAGTTGTTGCAAGCGTTCCTCATGTTGCGTTCGTTCCTTTCTTAGTCGTTCCTCAGATTCACGATCGCGGTCGAGAAGTTGCTGTTGAAGGAGATTTCGCTGGCTTTCCAGTTTCTCGAGACTGCTTTCCAGCTCTCGTTTCAATTTCGAAAGAGCACCTAACGAAATGAAAACAGTACTCAAAGATTGATCATCCACATTCAGGAGCTTACAAGTTAGAAATTAATTGAACCAGACAATTGCATTATGGTGTGTCTCCTAGAGACGCTATATAAATAAAGGAAAAGGTTCTGCCCATACCCATCTTTCAAGCATTGCGACCAGTGCTGACCTCCATTGTTATGCTGTCAGCTCTTAGGTGGCACTGCTATACGTTATTATTATTATTATTATTATTATTAAATAAATAAATAAATTTGTAATGCGCGCAAGGTCACACCGAAATGTGAATCTGAGGCGTGGTGTTAGGTGATTGAAGAGGTGTTAGATGGCCAAGTGTTCCTTTTACTGGTGAGGAGTGGCAAGGGTGGGTGGACCTTGAGTGGGGGTTACCAGATTTCAAACCCACTTTCTTCTGTTTTTCATGCAAGACTTACCATTCAGCTATCACCTGGGCATACGTTTGTAACAATTTGGTAGGAGCAACTTACTCTGAAGCTGCTCTCTTTTGTCAAGTAGTTCTTTGTTTTCCACTTCGAGCATCGCCGTCTTCTTTTCCAGCTGGGAGTTGAGCTGATCGAGCTGATAAAGCTCTGCCTCCAGATTGTCCTTCTCCATCTTTGCTTCCACCATAACCTAGAACACATCGCCATAAGGACATAGAAGTCATGCAACTCACTCAATCATTCCAATACACAGGTCACTCCATTCTCCATAAAACACTATCCTTAAACAGGAAACTCATACAAATTAAGAAATACTTTGAACAACACGCAATGTGCTCACTTGATTACAAATTTACACCAGTAGTTCCTTGGACACAGTGAAGGATCAGTAGTCTATTTAGTTTTAGTTATAGTTATAGTCATTATATCATTACCTAAAATAAGAGTTTCAGTTATAAAATACTTAAACCAAAGTTCACAAGAGTTGTAATTATATAGTCATCATTAACCCTTTACCGACCAAGAGTATAGGATTTCCCATAACATTTACTACACTATTCATTCATTCAGAGCATTTATATAGCACCCCTTCAAGAAACTACTCAGAGGCGATCAAGACGGTAAAGACAGTTATGCACAACTGTTCATATACTCGGATGCTCATTGCTCACCTCATTCTGCTGCTGAATTATCTTCTCTTGTGAGTCGTTTTTCGTCAGAAGTTCCGCTCGATCTCTGGCGAGTTCTTCCTTCTCGCTGTTGCTCCGATTGCACGTGCTCAGCAGACGCTCGATCTCCTGTCGTGAAACACGGATCTCTTCGATAAACGTCTTCTTCTGACGACTCTCAGCGTTCACCTTCTGAACCAATTCATTTCGTTCTGCGTTCAGCCGGCGGTTCTCTTCGTCAAAATCCTTCTGACCTTTCTCGGCCAGTCTCAGTCTTTCGGCCATAGCTGTTCACACAGACAGCACACGATAAAGTCAAACTCAGAATCCATAGCTTTATTTAGCTCAACAATGATAAAACTTAAACATTGATGTAATTAACTGGTTTATTTATATTTATATGAGACGATAATCACATTGATCATAACAAATTGTTTAGCCACCACTTGAAACGGTGATAATGATTTTTATCCTTTAAGGTTGCCCTGGTGACGACATCAAAAGATTAGTTTCAAACTTTCTGCACTGTGTTTCAGTCGTTGAGTCAATAAACAGCTGATTGATTGATTGATTGATAACTTTGTAACTTGTCTCCATGAAACAAAGACTCAAGACTGAACTCATATTTAGCTGTTCAGCAAAATGATTTCTGTAAACATGTCCATAGGACAACCCATTGAGAATTTGCAGAATTCGACAATTCCCTCAACAGCCATTGCTCGATCACAGTAAATGCATAGAAAATGTAAATTCAAATGCATTGCAGATTTTGTTTTTGCAAGTGGACTGCATATTTTAGAAACAAGCCATGTAGTACCATAGTAATTGGAAGGTCACATCACTGAACATCAAAAGTTATAATCTAAAGGATAAACCACAACTTAGTCACAAACTGTAATTCATGTAATCTCATCTACCAGATTTCTGATGTTCAAGATCAACTTTCTCTCGTTCGACGGCCACAAGTTCAGCTCGAAGACCCGAAACCTCTTGCTCCAATCCGGCAATTTTGCTCGCAAGAGACTTCTTTTCAGACTCAACCTGTACAGTGTCAGCCACGATAACTTGATCAGTATATAATACACTAACCTTTCTGCTACTCGGCTATCATAGTCTTTGCCATGCCTTGTCTTACCATGTAAAATCTGTTTACAGTAGTATTATGCTAAACTACCATATGTTAACGAAAATTGTGAAAATGTATCTAACGCAGGAAGTGAGCTCCATCGGATTCTTTCCTAAAGAACATTATGTGATTGTATACCTGACTTTAGGAGTGAGTGATATCTATCTTATGCTATCCCATGCTATAATAAAGAACAATATGTGAAAGTGACCTGACATTCAGATTTGAGAATACTGGTAAGTTCCATTTTATGTTATGCTATATTAAATGTGAATGTTAGCTCACTTTGGGAGTGAGTTTCATCCTATGTTATGTCATGTTAAAGATGATTATGTGAAGTTTACCTGACACTGGGAGTGAGTTCCATCTTATGTTACGGTGTGTGGCAGAACATCAATGGAATCCACATGACTGTGGCAGTGAGTTCCATCTCACGATATTAAATGTTACGCTATGTCAACATGTTACGTCAAAGAAGATCATGTGAAGATCTACCTGACTTAAGTTGTGCGTGAGTTCCATCTTCTCACGATTCAGCGCATCGCACGTGATTTGGTTTCTGGTGACAGTCTCCCTCAGACTCAACGCCTCTGCCTTCGCTTTGCTCAGCTCCGCCTCCAACTCATCTCTTCGGCGCTCAGCTCTTGACAAAGCGCCATCTAGAAGATTTATTCAGAAACAAAGACGACTTTTACAGGTGCAAACAAAGATATTCATCCTCTAGTTAATATCTGCTACTTATGAACCGTGTTCGTGTCAGTGTTTACAGATGGATTTAAAAGCTACATAATTAGTTAAAGGTTCAAATCCTGAACTTGATGGTTGAAAGTGGTAACATGTAACTTTATGCATGTAGGCCTACCTAGCTATTTTATATTGCACCATTTAACTCAATTTAACTAAATTCAATTCGTTTAATGCTTCCAGTTCAAACAATCGGCATAAAACAATTACACAGTAAACAGCAGCACAGGGATACAACTAGAAGACCCAAAGGGAACCAGAGTCCCATTTATTAGGCAAGCATAATACCTTATGTATCATGAATCGAATTAGGATGGCAAATTTTATGAATCTAACAGTGGTGCTATACATGCATCTGGTCCACTTATAGCGTCCACTACATGTATGAAATCATTGAGGCAGAGGTTGGCCTACCGATTTCATTCTTTTCTCGTTCAATCATATCCTTTCGTAGCTGAGCAGCGTTGAGCGCCTCTTTGGTTACAACGAGTTCCTCCTTCAGCCGACCCAACTTCTCTTCCGACTGTTCCACTAAACGACGACTACAGCAACAAATAAACACGGTGGACCTTGAGTAAAGAAATCTCAGCCAGCTGGAAAATGGTTTTTCTTGCCATAACATCTGTATGTATCCTGTTTAGTCCTGTCTTGCTTAAACTAGTGTAATAATTAATTATTGCCTGCGATGTAGTAAGAATATTAAATATTAATTAGGATGTCAAAATATGCACATGTATTAAGTTACTCAGAATATGAATGAATCTAAGTAACCTCTGTTGACCATCTAACACCAGACTATGTACAGAGGTGGCCCTAACCAACAGGACTCTGCAGTCCCCTATAGTATCTGTTCTTACAATCGTTCAATTTCCTTGTCCTGTCTCTCTGCATTTCTCTTCAGTTCTTCCTTATCGATATTCAAATCATCGCGGTTCTTCTGCAGTTCAGCGTTCGCTGATTTCAGTCGCTGGATCTCAATGCCGAGAACGTCGATCTTTTCGAGAAGTTTCTGTCGATTGTCATCCAATCTTTCTTTCTCCACGTTGACTGAATCGAGCAACAACTTCATCTGATCCAACTGTCGCTTCGAATCCAAGTGGCTGGAAACAGATCGGAAATTTACAAACTAAAAAACCAGATTACATTCAATTAATTTCAACTGCTGTACAAAGCATGCGACTGAAAAATCGTGCGAGTGTAACTAACCTCAAAGTATTATCTGGGGTGCAAAGCATTTCATGGTACCACCTGATGTGTACAGTATTTCATGGTATCACATGATAGCCGAGTATTTTTTACTAATACAATGAACTCTACACTGCAAACGCAATACCTTAATATGCTAAATTCAGCTCTTTTATGGCTCCCAAAAACAGCACTGTAATAAGTATTAGATGAACCCAAGCAGAATGATTAATTGATTTGCGCTGGCAAGTAACTCAGTAAGAAATCTTCATGTGGCACTTTTACCTATTATGTGATGTTCGAGTTTTCTTCAAGGGACCGACAGTTTAATCGATGGGCATATGATGCATGAATTCTGCTGTTTTCTAAGGCATGTCATCAGAGCCAGGTTCTCTGGTCCCATCATCACTGTCATCGCCATTGTCATCGTCAGCATCACAAGTGCCGTAACTGTCTGCGATTTGACCTGCATGCTTAAGATTTGACAAAACACATGTCTGTTTGTTTTTAGCCAACTAGTCTCTATGGCAGTACCCAAGAGCACCTTGCATGGACCATATGTATATCACGTGGTCACTCATGGGATCAGAGCCGATTATCAGAAGAAGCTCTTGACGTCATGACATACTTACAGTCTGTCTCGTTCATCCTGTCCGCTGCGCAACAGACCTTCCAGCCTCTGTCGTTCGCTGTCAACATCACGACACTGGTTCCTCAGCGACTGGTTCTCCGTCTGATGAGACGTCAACCTCGACGTCAGATCGATGATCTGCTGCCTCGAGCGTTGCAACGCGGTTCGAACGAGCGACATCGTTTCCTCGGAGTTGGGGGACGGGGACGGGGAACGCGAAGATCGAGCCCTAAGTGGGGAATGCGAAACGGAGCGAATGTGATGTACGGAGGATGAAGAAAGATCGATCGATCCTCCTCGATCCTTTGTTGATTGATTCGATCGAAGTCTTGCGGCGTCGTTTTCTCGCATGATCGTGGAATCGACGTAATCGCAATTGTCGAGAAGATCCTTCGCGATGTGTCGCAGCGTCTCAAAGACAGCAGTGTATGATGATCTGTCTGTTCGGGATGATGCGGGCTGCTGCTGCTGCTGGCGCGAAGTGCGTCTCACCTCCTCCTCGTCCTTATGAGTTAGACGCTCACTGTGTTCGGTGGTCAGCTGCAGTCGAAGTCTTTCGTTCTGAGTGCTTAGCTCGTTGTTTCTGTAAGAACGTAACTTTTTTCAACACACGTGTGCACACACACACACAAACACACACACGAACACACACATGCACGTATGCACATGTACACAAGCAAGTGCAAACATACACAAAAGAACACGTGCCATCAGTTCAAAATCCATCCAGCCAATGATGAAGATACAAAAGATTGACGATAATTTAATTATATGGACATAATGCTTAATACAATGTAATGTAATAAAACATCAGATGTCATCCTTTCAAGTTTCAGAAATACTTGTTTATAAGGTTTATAAGTGTTGAATGTTCTTATCACTAAGGCCTTCCATCATGGACGAAGTCAGATTCCTGGAGATGGTATACAGGACAAGGCCGAGGAGCTGGTGATGAACAGAGATGAGTAGAGGAGATGCCAACATGCAGACCTCAATGGACTAACAAATTAACTTCTGAGTAATTAAGTTCTTATAGTGATAGTCGTTTTGTTTACATTCATCGGCATGCCCATCATCATCGCCATCTCCGGTTTGAAATCTAAAAATGTAGACCCTTAGAATAAATGCTCAATGCTCATACAACTTACAGTCAGGTATTTATCATGTACTTATCAAGTACTTACTTTGCAGTGAAGTCTTTCAGTTTGGCATCAAACTTTGCTTGGATCTCATTCAACTGTCGCACTTTTTCAGCCAACTGACCCTCAAGAGTTAATCGACCGGAACGTTCCTTGTCCAAACTTGTCTACATTAATCATGATAAACAGGATTACGCAATCTTTCCATCAAAAAAGTAGTTCTGGAAATAATCTTATTTAATTAAATGATCTTTTAATGGTGTAATCATCTACATCAATTCAAAACACTATGGTTACTGCACAGAGAATAAGATAAAGATGTAAAATATTTAACGAACAATAATATGCAGTCCTTGAATTGATACAAAAACAACCTCTGACGTTTTATCATGATATATCGCAAAAAAGTGTGGTAACTGTTCAGTATTGCTTGATTTGCCGTCAAATTTAGTTTTCAGTCCAATAACACTTTCGCGGGGCGCGGTGGTGTAGTGGTGGCATCGTTGCCTTGGAGCCGGAAGGTTCGAGGTTCGAATCCTCCTCGCCGCGTAAGGACCATGGGCAAGTCCTTCACTCACAATTGCTCAGCACTTCAGCGTGAACTCCGATGCAGTGTCTGTTCTGCATTCGGGAGCGCCTCTGAGTAGAGAGAGCTTGAAGGAGCGCTATTACAAGAGCACATACAAACAAACAAACAAACTTTCATGACACAGGACCAAACGCTACCAACCATCGCTGTTGCTAATTGACTAAAACTAATACTCCGCAATGTCGTTGAATGTGATGGAAAGAAACAACCAACCTGAGACTGTGTCTTGCTGTTCCGCAGTTGAGCCGTAATCTCCTGGGTGTCGTTATAAAATTCAGACGCCAAATGCGACAGTTCGTGCTCAGAAGCGAGCTTCATTTCATTGAAGTCGCGTCGAAAAGCACAAATCGTTCGCCACAGATCGATCAGGTGACTGTGAGTGTGCGCGTAGTAGTCATGGAACGACTGTAAAAATAGTTTCCACAAAAGAATTGCTGTAGCTGTGTTCTAATGAATTATAAAACATCTGAAGAATTGACTCTGATAGGCAAGATGAGGCGAGTACTTCTGTTTACATTCATTCATTCATTCGTTCATTCATTCAGAGCATTTATATAGCGCCTCTTCAAGGAACTACTCAGAGGCGCTCCCAGCCCAACCACGACCAAAGAAAAAAGACTTGCATACCCATCTCAATTGAAATCGGTTTACAGAGGTTCTTTTGACTTATGCACCTCTGATCCTATAGATAGCAACTTGACCTGGATCACCTTTGAACTACTCTTACGAACAACCCTTTTGACGCAATGCAGTGCTCGTGAATAAGCTGGTGCCCCGCGCTTGGCTTTCGAGTAGCGCTTTAGAAGTTTGGAGATTACAATTACGACTCACATGGCTCAAACTGGACTACAACTTCCTTCGGACCACTCTTCTGGACACTGAGAAATTCTTGGAGATTTACATCATATTTACATTACGTAACAATGGAAAGAAAAAGAGCCCAAAGGACATAATTATGATGAAACTGCCTAGAAGATTGTTAAATGGAATAGTCAAGGCTTAAAGTGTGGCAGGACGGTCATGGACAGCGTCCTGGCACTTATTTTCAAATCTCTATGCCGTCCTGCCACTTATTTGGCCAGCACACCTGAAAATGTAAGGGGCGTCCTGACACTTCTTTTGGAAAGGCAAGGGGCGTCCAGGCACTTCTTTTTTACACTTTAGCACTGGGAATATAGTATATAACAAAATATTACTGACATCATCAAGCATTGGATATGTCTAAGCGCATTGACATCACACACTGAATTACAGTTGGTGAAGAAGAATAGAAAGACACTGACCTGTTCTTCCTTTTGCCATTCCGCCTCCTTTGTCTGCAGTTCCTCTTCAATGTGAGCGAGTCTGTGAAGGTCGGCCATCAGCGACTGATTGGCAGACGTTGCCTTATCCAGCTGTTCACGCAGCAATCCATTGACGTGGTTCAAATGCTCCACCCTGTCATCCACACACAGAAGTTATTCAAATAAGCTAACCTAGTAAAGGCAAAATAAGGTCAGGTCAGGTAAGGTCAGCAAAGGAAGGATGCTATAGAGCAAGGTGATGTAATCAGTCATGAAATTTCTGCCGATTGCTATTCCTCCAAAAGGTTCTGGTGCTTAGGATGGAGGGAGGTTTTTCAGCTAAAGCAGAAAGATGACATCAGATATCCAAAACCAAGCAATCTGCTACAATCATACTACCGGTAGTTAGTCAGACAAAGTCTGACAATAAGCTGACATCTTGAGAAAATGGATTTGGATTAAAATTGAAACATGCAAGTACGGGTAATTGTAATAAGTAATTGCAAATTTAGTAACTTCTATTGAGCCTGTCAACTGATGACAGACAAATCCAATCCATAATCAGGAAGATCTCCCTACGTAATATTCATGACATGATTTGAATAAATGCATTGTCAGTGCACCTGCTTTGTTCTCCTTCCAACTGAATGACAGCCGAGTCAAGGTCAAGAGTCTTCGAGTCGAGCAGTTGGTCAAGCGAACCGAATTGCATTTCATCCCTGTGAGTTCTTGAGTCGGAAGATTCCGTCTCAAAATTCTCGCGTGTGCTTGACAACTGCAACACCAACCATGTTTGTTGGAAAGCACGCATGCATGCACGAGTTTACATATCTATGCATCAGATGAGTGTACGTGTGTGAGTGTGGGCGTGCATGCGTGCGTGTGTGTGCATGTGTATAAACGCATGTATCTAACTATTCAAGGTTTGCTGAACATTGTAATTGCATATTCTATTGAGCACTTCTAAGCACTATTTCAATACCTTCTTAGGAAATTGCTTGTAGGAAATAGTCTGGAGAGAAACAAAAGTAACTGCCTGCAATGAGTTAGCGTTGGGTTCAAGCGAGTTTATCCCAATGGAGTATATGCATCATTTTTTAGCAAGCCCTGCAACAAAAATCTTTGAAGATGTGCTTTTTTTGGTTGTCAGCGCTCGATCATTACCAATCACGCTCTACTATCGGTACTCGTCTGATGACTTACAGCGGTATTTTCCAACTCAAGATGCACAACAATCTACTCACTAATTAGTTCATGCAAAGCAGTTATACGTAGCATTTTGGCTAACTTACATCTGAATAAAAGAACATGGACACAAAGAGATAAATTGCAATTTTAGAAATCACGTTCCAAAATTTTTAATCATTTAGTGATCTAGAAATAAACTGCAAATTGTAAACATACCTTGATCTGAGACAGCCGCCACACATGAAAAGAGAAAAACAAAAATAACTGGTAACTTTTAAAAGAAAACTCTTACAAATGAGCATCATGTTTAATTAAAACTACGTGTAGTATCATCAAACAATCTGTAAGCTACATTGATAAAATTAATGCAGGTTTATGAGCTGAGTAGGTCATGACAGACAAACAGACATAGAGATGGACATACACAGAAAAACAGACAGAAAGACATGCAGGTAGACGGAGATGACACACACAGACAGACACAAGAAGAACATAAAACCTCTGTTGTTAGTTTGTAACCATAAATTCAAACTTCCACATATAAGGTAAATGCGGAGCACCAGTTTATTCACAAGAGTAGTACCGAGTCAAAGTGGACGATCAAGGGGGTAGTCAGAAAAAAGGTCCAGTCCTGTTGACAAAGGTCAGAGAGGGTCAAGTAACTGTTTAGATGGGCATTGGTTTAAGTTGAGAAATCAAAGGTGGAGGATCAACCAAGTCTGGGTCAGAATTCTTGAACAGCTGCATAAAGACTTCACCTTTGATTTGAATGCTTATACGTTATTCTACCATTCCACAAAGCCATAAACATCGTTGGATACGATCAAATCCAGTTACGCAAATAGGCCTTGTCGAGACAGAGTTGAGAAATTGGAAAGACTTACGATCGTCTTTCGTGGTCCACGATCTGTGCCGCTAAGAGATTGTCGCAACTGTTCTTCTAACTCAGAACACCGATTCTTGTACTGCAACACCTGAGAGTTTCAGAAATGTCTCATTATTCATTGATGAACTTTACCAAAACCAAACACGACCACAGTCACCACCACACCATCATCACTAGTCATGCAAATCATCTATTATTATTATGCTTGTTCCCTGTTACTAGTACCTACCACACAACACAATTACAGCTGCAAAAATACTATTTTGAGCAGCTGAATTTTCAAGCATGAACAATTGATATTCCATATTCATTACGACTCACAGCATCTCTGCCAAGATGTTTATCTTGAAGACCTTCTCCTCATTATTTGTTCTTTGTGACGCTCAATGATGTTTCTACAAACACACTGGCAAGAGATGCCAGATGTGGTATTGTGCAGAACCTTTCATGTCGGTAACTTAGGCAACAAAGATATAGAGCCAGAAACAGATAATTATACTCTTTTGCTGTGATATTCTCGGTTTGTGTACAAAGTCTGGGGTATGATCCAAGACCATCACTGGACTGCAAGAGCATATTTAAAACAAAATTTTGAAAAAGTCATTCATGGAGTCAGTCAACTTAGACCTCAATCCCCTTACAAGTCAATGAGAAAGCATTAAGATAAGAGCCACATGATCATCACACTATTTAAGATTTTAAGCGTCTTGATGTCATCCACAGACAGCAATGCAATATTTGTCGTCATGTGAGATTATTGAATGTCTGCAATCTCTGCAATGTCTGCATGTTTGACAAACCTTAGCCTGAAGTTTCTGGACGAGTTGAGCCTGTCTCGCCTGACCATCCTGATAGAACTGGAGCTTCTGTTTGTAGTTGCTGTGCTCCTCTTCCAGCTTCCGTCGCAGTTCGATGTTCTGCTGGACGAGACTCTGTCGGCCGACGTCGTCCGAACTAACGTCACCTCTTTCCTTCTTCAGCACGGCCTCCAACTGCAACGTCATCAATGCAGATGATCATGCCACATGAAAATTATGAGTAAAAGTTACATCAACTGTGACATCAACTGATTCACATGACCTTCCTTCCTTATAACTATGTGGCTCCACACACCAAAACCAGTGTTAAGGTGATTGCACAACATATTCGGTTTCATGTATCACTTTAAAGTCTTGTATCAAGTTTCTAAATGGTGCAAAAAATTATTGGTCTAGCTTTACTCTAATTCAAGATAAGGTAAAAAGTGATAAAATTAAGTTATTTAATTAATTAATTAATTAAATTTATTGAAACGAAGCAATATGCGTATCAAGTGACAAGAGCATTGAAATAGCTCTAAAACTTGTATTTTTGCAAAATAAAATAAAAGAGCATATTAAACATATATTAAGCTTGAATTTGGTACAAAAACTGAAAATCACAAACATTATTTCCCCAAATTTCTCTGATGTGTAATTCCGACACAACACAGAATTTGGCCTGGACTGCCATATCTATGGTAAAGCATACCCTACCGGCTACTCTTTGGAAATGAAAAAAAAGCCTTTTTGAAATTGGGAAAAACCACGACGCTTTATAAAGGCTTGCGAAAGATGAAGTCACATGAATTTCTAACATCAGCAAAAGACAACTTCTTTAAAGATCAGCCAGAAATATCGACAATGGGGAAAGCTATGCCATCATTATCTTGTTGAGTAATGTTAACACTATCAACAGTAAAGTGTTAGGATTTGACACAATCAAACACAATATGGTAGAGTCAAACTTAAAAACTGACCCACGTTGAAGAAATATCTACACACTTCAACAATCAACAGTGATAACAAAGCTGCCATTATTACTCCTACACAATAAGCTACGGTAATCAGTGTGAGCAAGTCGACATCTGGATTACACAAGAGTAGTAGAAAGTAGTATAAGGCAAAGAGACACATTCATACTCATTCAGTCCTGAATGGCAAGACAAGGAAAGTCAGAAGCTCATCAGATAGGTTGATATGATAAGATTTCGACTAAATGCAAGACAGAGCTGTTGTGTTGTGATGACAGTTTCATCTTTGATGATTTGATCCGATTAATTAGAAATCAATATCCAACATTATTAAGGACTTCACAACAAAAAAACCCACACTTTCAGGCCAACACCAGACAAGGCAAACCTGTGACAATTACTCGGTACAATGAGGAAACTAAGATGTTATGGCCTGAGGCTCTGAGCTGACTGAGCACTGTCCAATTAAAGCCTTGCTAGAACCCCTCCATTAGTCTGTGCAGTTTGTTTGTATGTGCACTTGTTATAGCGCCTCTTCCAGCTCTCAGGGCTCTGCTACTCAGAGGCGCGCTCCCGACTACAGCGCGGACACTGCATCGGAGTTTCACGCCGAAGCGCTGAGCAATTGTGAGTGAAGAACTTGCCCAAGATCCTTACGCGGCGAGATGGATTCGAACCTCGAACCTTCCGGCTTCAAGGCAACGACGCCACCACTACACCACCGTGCCCCACAGTGTGCACCATTGCGCTAAACCTCACAAATCTTTGCACAGTGTCTTTCGGTAACAGGACCCATCAAAGACAATCAGATTCTTCCAATTTTTCCATTCAGAGAGCAAACACAAAGAAAACGAGCATAAGAATCAGAGGCATTGCAGACACTTCCTGTTCAAACAGCACGTCTAGGAAGCTACTGACCCTTTCACTGATGGCATTGTAGCGGATGCCAATCTGGTCACGTTCTGAACGGCTAACCACTAGCAGTTCTTCCAAACGTTCAAGCTCGTTCTTAAGAACACGATTCTCTTCTCTGAGCTGCTCCACAGTCTGCAGAGACATCTTCTTCCTTCGAAACAGCTCTAAAACGTTTTGGAAAATAATATTAGCATTTCTTGACTCTTGTGCACATCAAGTTCTTTTGTAACAGCTAGCTATAATATAGGCCTACTCATCACATAATTGACAGAAGTTTCCATTCACTGTCTTGATCAATAACTAACTTATTTACTACTTTAGCAACTTATTTGAGTCACTGGGTCGTTGACTCGTCGTTATTTGCTTCGCAAAGCTCTCAACACAAGGACTTCAACGTAAACAAACTTTTTAAGACAAAAATTAGGTAATTGGTGCATGTGCATATTCGTAATGTTACTACAAACTAGTCAGTATGAGAATTGTGGAAAAATAACTGGGGGGGGGTTGGCCTATGATAAACTTGAAATTGGGGTATGAAAAACATACTTTAACATGGGGCTCCAAAAAAGACTGGGGGGGTTGAACCCCCCCAATCCCCCCGGCAATTCTCACCCTGAAATTAGTTGTAAATTTGCATTGCGCCTTTCTACAACTCACGGACGCGCCCGTGCCCCCGATAACCAACTTTAATAAATCATATGAATAGCGACCTTTCTTATCTTTCCACGACCCCAAACTTTAAGACAAAAACTTCTGACTCCACGATATATTGATTAGTAGAAATCGGAGCGGCGTTTGGTCGGATCTATCGCATAATTCGCATTTAACTATCGTATGAAACTTTGGCTAGTATAATGGCGCAAGTAGGTCCGCTAGTAAACGAGGCCATTAGCCATTAGACGCTGCCTAACTTTTTCAAAGATTAAATCGATCGTTTAGAGACGAACTTGTCGCAACTTGTCCCTTGACAACCGGTCAACAACCGTCCAACGCACAAGTCTCGTCAGTCAGCGTTGCCACACTAAAAAATAAAAAACCAAAGTTGGATGGCCAAAACACCCCAAGAAAACCCAAGTTGAGTCGTACTGGTGACTTTTTTGAAAAAAAAGATTTTGGAGCCAGAAAATTCTGATGACTTTTTAGTCATCCGGCTCAAATCTTCAGAAAATGTCCACAATTTTCCGTCCAAAATTTCTTACGACTTTTTTAGTCATTCACTCGTCACAAAACCTGACTTTTGACGTAAAATTATACTTTTGCAGATTGTTGCGAAAAAATTGTTGTGAAAATATGCGAAAACCGTCAACAATTTGTGACAATTATAGTCAATAGTGTGAAAACACCAAAAAAACCCAAATTCTTCCCCCAAAAAGTGAAAAAACCCATTTCCCAAGCTCTGATCGAAAAACCTACGATCTTGTGAGAAAACCCAATGAGTGGCAAACATCAGTCAGCGGCTGACAAATTAAAGTCCGAATGAACCGGACGCGATAGCCTACATAAATATTGTTATGCTAACCTACATTTCGTTCATTGAAGAAACGGTCCGTGTTAGGCCTAGCACCCATGGGCCTAGGCCTACCGCCACTTATTATCTGCGTGTAACTTCAGGAGGAAGAAAATGACAGGTGGATCAAATATAGCCTAGATCTAAATCCGTTTATGCAAAATTCCAATTAAAAAAGCGTTTAGAGTAGGCTCTAGGCCCAATAGAGAGATTTAATTATAGGCCTACCATATCTTTCATAAAATTATATAGTCTATGATGCCCATATGGATCATCCCATTAGGCTATATGCAATGCATGGCAAGGACAGTTCGTTTACACGCGTGGGTGGATGGGTCGGTGATTTCCAGTCTTATTTGTCTACCTATAAATACATGTAATTACAATATCCTACGGAATGGAACAATCGGGTTCTGATGACGTCAGTGGGACGGTACTTTGTCTCATTCGTCTGTGCTTCTTTGGAGACGAAAGTGGGGTGGTTGGGGGGAGGGAGATGGGCTGAGCAGCAGGCAATGGAAGCGACACACAGAACTCTAGTTCGTTCTTCCCTCCTTTCTTCTGTTTTTAGGGGAGGGGTGTAGTACAACAAGGAGGAGGAGGAGGAAAAGGCGGAGGAGGAGGAGGAGGAGGATGAGGAGAAAGAGAAGGAGGGAGGAGGAGGAGGAGAAAGAGAAGGAGGGAGGCGCAGTGGCGGATCCAAGGGGGGGCCACGGGGGCGATCGCCCCCCCCCCCCCAATTGTCCGTCGGTGCTCGTAAGAAGCGTATAAAAAGTAAAAATATCGAGCCGACGCTGTTATCCGACGATAACAACTATCTAAAGACTACTGTAATTCCAACACTGACACTCACACTGACACTCACGACCATAAAAACTGACCCTAACCGACCCTCACCGGCCTCATTCGGGCACGCATCCATAATCCGTCCTCCCCAACTTCAGCGGCAAGTCTCCGCCTATGCACGAAATTGCAGACTTCTTTGACTTTGGGTCCATACTCCATAGTCGTCTAAATCATAGAAGCCTTTGAGCAAATGCTCCATCGAACTATAGGCTATGGCCTAGCCGCCTATGGTTGGTTGAGAAATTTTAAGTGTTAATTTCTAAAGTTATTGTGGGATCGAATTATTATTACCATATTATTTTCACATTTCTATGCATGACTTAAGTACATGGTATGCATATTAACGAGAAAATTGTTAGGGAACCTAAATACAGTGTCCAAAACAGGCTCCAATTGGCAGTAAATACTCTACAAAGCGTTGTCGAAAGTGTCAGGGCCCAAAGACTTCGGAGGACAGATGCCCCTTTTTGGGCCCTGCCACTTTCGGGGTCAACTCGGCGCCTATGTACGTCGAATCGTCGTCGATGGCATAAATAAAAAGAGAATAGACCGCGAAATTAAAGAGAACGGTTTTTGGCGGTCCTCATGGTTCTTCTTATTTTGACCAGTGCAGTATAGGCTAAGTGTGTTGATGGACTAATTGTCAGACATAGGCCTATTGATTAAAGGTTTTTTTATGTGAAATAATGTGGCTTGTTTTCAATGCACGTAATTTACTTTTGAACCGTATTATGTTCAATTTTTCATACATTTATATGATTGAATAATCCCCGAAATATATTGCCAAAAGCAGGCCTCCTTTGATCTCAAATGCTGCAAAATGCGTTTGCGGCTCGGGCTCCGCCCCAGACCCCGCTGGGGGAGCTTACGACGCTCCCCAAACCCCCTAGTCGTAAGGGGCTTCGCGCCTTCGGCGCGAGCAACTCTCCACTGAAGGCGAATTCGCCCCTCCCAAAATAATAGCCTAGATCCGCCCCTGGGGAGGCGGAGGAGGAGAAAGAGAAGGAGGGAGGAGGAGGAGGAGAAAGAGAAGGAGGGAGGCGGAGGAGGAGAAAGAGAAGGAGGGAGGAGGAGGAGGAGAAAGAGAAGGAG
>OX243816.1:35778306-35783306 GCA_945859605.1 Lumbricus rubellus | reverse complement strand
TGTAAGTTTTCCAGAGGCAAGTGCTCCCTCTTGCTCCTCGGTGCGGGCTCCCATGTTGACAACCTACAATCGTGTAGGCCTACATAAAATTCTTAACTAAAACTTCTGATCCAAACTTAAAATCCATATTTAATTTTCATTGCTCTCGATATAATATATAACTCGCAGAGTCCACCCGTTCATCCACCATAAACCGTTGATTTGATTCCTATGCATTCAACGATGGCGCAATATAAATTTATGGTTTACATGTATACAAACTATACATTGTATAATGTATAACCTAACCGTATACTCATGACAGAATTGTGGATAAACAACAGCGGGGGTTGGACTATGATCCACTTGGAATTGGGGTGAGAAAGCAGACTTTACTATGGCCTCTAAGACAGACTGGGGGCCGAAACCCCAAACCCTCTGCTGCAATTCTCACCTTGAATCATGAGTTTATAGAGCGCCACTTTAAAAGAAGCACCTCAAAGGCGATCGTTATATAGGCTACATGCCGTATATTTGTACGGATGCGTTTACAACCCGCGGCTTCTGAAGATCGGATTTTAATTATGACTTGACGGCTACAAGAAATTTGATTGGATCATGCATGGACACATAATTATATTATTATTATGGTCAGATTGACAGGTGACATCTTGCATTGCAATTATAGTACAGGTGATAATGTCGCGATCATTTAATTACAGTGGATGCATCTACAGTGGATGTAGATTGTAGACTACAATAAAATTTACAATAGAGCACTTTCGCAATTAGCCTAGTCAAATAGAGCCTAGAACTATAATATTTTTTTAGTCGAGTAGTCATACTGATTACTGAACAGTGAACAACACAGAACATGTCAAACAGCCAACGCTAAACTATAAAACTAAGCATGTATATCGTCGATACGATCGATAGGCCTAGGTATAAGCCTATAGTCTAATTACCATTAAGTCTATGATTAAGACATCATATATAGGCCTAATTACACAATTCAAGAAAGAAACGCTAATCTGAGAATGGGTTGGGCATTTGTGGGGGAAACGCCCGCGGGGGTCTCTACAGGTGCACCGTGTCGAATAAGACCCCTCTGCCCTATTAATAGGCCTAGATGAAGATGACTCGTGTGGATTGCCGAGCAAAAGCTCCCTGCATCATTGTGAGAATTGGTTTACTTTAATTCATTCATTCCGATGATTAATTTATTATAGCGCCTTTTTCACGCGACCTACTCAGAGGCGCACTTGTTGTAATTGGATCGTTTTCGTTTTCTGCAGTGTCTTCCATGGATTGTTGTCGAGGTCACAAGGTGAGCGTCGATTGTTTGGCCCTGTGCAACCTCAACTCGGACACTCGCAGGTTCCCTGGTAACCTCATCTGCCAGCACCGGTTCAACCACATCGCCGTACGATGCAGAAATGGTAAGACCATGCCTAGACAATGGCGTTCACCACCACCATCTGACGACAGGAGTCACATAATGAACAGACCGTGACAGAGTATACAATTATATTAGGCCTATATAATATTATTATGAGTGGAGCTGGATAATTTTGTAAATGCTGATGGTAATTATGTGGGCAACAGTTAGGCCGCTTAGGCGTGCGCATCGATATCATGATTCATTACCATAGCCTAATTATACTACACAGTAGGCCTAAATCTTCTTATTGGATAGGCTACGTACTGTTTTCATGCAGTGCATGACTCACTGTCCTGTTTCTGCGTGTCATAATGAACCAAGAAATGGTTTTTGTATCTAGAAGCGTGTGCTATATAATTATCGCATGTAGGCCTATTGCAATTATTGTAGGTGAGACTCCGAGCTACAGTCGACCAGATCTCCAAATCCTCAAAGAATCAACTCAAGGTTGTTTTGCTGAATGTTGCTTATTAAGAAGTTGATTACTCGTAGCCTACTATAGCCCGGCCAGTGTTTAATCTATAGTCCCCCGGCATGGGGTGGGTAATTCATGTTTCTGGGGGAGGGCGGGAAAACGTCCATTTTCGGCAGACTTTTTTCGGACGGCAACCGGCCGCTGAGCCACCGACTATAATACTACGTGATCGGCTATTTTTTTCTGACCACCATTTTTAGTCTTTCTTTCTGTTTACTTTTTGGTCGGTTTCCTGTCCGAATTTCCAATAGCAACATACAAGCTTTATACTAAAGAAACATGTTTCTTAGGTTTAAAGCTTCGAATCATTATGCACCGCACGATCGAACAGGCCTATCTTTAGTCATAACATTTTCTTACTCTTTCTTAGGCGATGGTAGCCTAATTATCAATAACTCCAGAGTTATTTTCACCACAGATAAGAAATCAAACGCTTCGTCTGTTGCAACTGGCGTTCATCGCGTCGCCTTGACTCTCAATCTGGCCGTTGTTATGACAACCAGAGTCGTAGCCATAGCAACGACATACATCGCTTCATCATCTGATTCCGGACGACGTAGCTGTTGAACGAAAGACCGACGACATCTCACGAAAACCTAACCAGACGTCGAACCCTGAGCCTGCGTTGAGTTTGGCGAGGAAAATAGGAGGGAGACCGGCGTTTAGAAAAATTAAACAACGACAAAAACACGATTCTCTTGCACGTAGCCTATATACTGTTGCTGTCTGTCTGAATGTTCGCTTCAATGCGTTAATTGTATTGTATTGTGTTGTTACAATAACGAATTGTATTAGGCCTACATTAAATTGTATTGTATTGCATTGCACTCTATTGTATTCTATTTGACCATTTGTAAAGCGCATATTATGCTCTCAGCAAGAGCCTTTTCAAACGTGAGCGATACCGAAAGAAAATGCAGCATTGTAGGCAAAAGACGTATGAAGAATGGCTGTGTAGCAGATAAGGATGGCGGTGCAAACTGATGGGGAAGTCCATTCCACAGGGAGGTACCTACCGACCTAAGCAGGCAAAGGTTCTGGGCTGAATCGTGGTGGTCCTGACGCAGGTATAAGTTTGAGGTCAAGCCGAGTTACTAAGTTAGCCGACCAGAAGATAGCCTATAAGTATAAGAGGACGCAGCGAAGTGGCAGAAAGGGGAGACCGGGTGAAGTAGGCATATATAATAATATACACAAAGAGTCTGCAAGACTAAATTGAGACTTAGGCCTAAGACCAATGTCAGCTAATGATGGCTTCTCCAAGCGTGTGTGTGTTATGGCCAGTAGGCCTAGGCCTACCCAAAAACACAACGAATCATCAATCAATCAATCAATCAATCAATCAAACAATCAAATATAGGCCTATGTAGGCTACTTTACTATAATGTAAGAAATTATTATTATAACTAGGCTATAGGCTTGGAAAATGTAAAAAGTTAGTTCGCAAATCAATGTAACAATAGACTGTCAGACAAACTTGAATTATACGTCTATGCATAAAATTAATGACCCGTAATAACTTATGACGTCATCGTGACGCCTCAGACAGCCTATACGCAACTGATTAGTTGATGAAACTCAAACAATAATCCATCTGGTGTTTCGGGACCGGGGACTGAGAGTCTGAGAGGGTTGACCATTACATTTTAGTCTTCTTGCCATAGGCATAATCCGATGGTTAACTCTACGTGTTTGCGAGGGCTCGCCACTGGTGACTCTTTCAGCTAACTGTGTTTTGTTTTGCAACTTGTTGTTATTTTTTGCTCGCTATGACTGTTAACTTAACATCATTTCGGCTAGTTAGTGCAGAGAGCGCCTCTGAGTAGTTATCGTGAAGATTCTCAGAATGAATGAATGAATAGGCATAAGGTCTGAGGTCTCGCGGATCCTCATCAAGCTGACCTCAATGTTGTCGTGCGCGGCTGACTCATGATAATAATTATTATGATCAAGAAATCGTCTAGGGCCTAGTTGTTTAAGTTTAATCGTATACAGACTGCAGCATCTTAAATCTTTGGACAGAATCCAGTGACGACACTGACACTAACCGGCTAATCGACTGTCACGACATCTAACCAGGCTAAGCTGACCGTAACCGACACTCACGAGTCACGATCCTTTCCCGACCCTAAACGACAATTAACTTAGGTCTCCGATAGGCCTACTACAGTTATGCCGCTCTCGTTGATGCGCAGGTCTACACCCGGCCGCTCGTTGGACAGTTGGACTTAGGCATAGTATTCAGCAACGGGACAGTCACCCGCAGCTCTCTGATACACTGTCTAGTCTGTCTTGATCTGAACTGCTTGCATTTACGCCTTTAAGCATCTTCATTCCGGATCTATTATTATCTCGTTGCCATTAGTAACGAGAGAGATAGACATGGCGTCGCTTAAACCGAAATCGAGTACACCGTCTTTCGCTGATGTTGCAAAGGTTAATTTCTTCTTTCCTTTTCAGTCATATTTCTTACATTGTTTGGCATAGTCATAGTAAGCGGGTCCCTATGTTAATGAATGACTGCACTAACCCTATCCCTAACCCTAACCGACCCTCACGATGCCTAACCTGACCCTAACCGACCCTCACGATGCCTAACCTGACCCTAACCAACACATAGGGACCCGATTACTATAGCCTAACTAAGCCCATTGTTTTATGTCTGTTCACACGAAACAAGGCGAGACTGTACAATCGGGGACCGCTATTAGTAGATCTTACGTAATATTTTCAATTTATTGGAAAGAGTGATTACACTAACCCAAGTATGAGAATTGTGGAAAAATAACTGGGGGGCTGGCCTATGATAAACTTGAAATTGGGGTATGAAAAACATACTTTAACATGGGGCTCTAAGAAAGACTGGGGGTTGAACCCCCCAAACCCCCCGGCAATTCTCACCCTGACTAACCCTAATTCTAACCCTAACTGACCCTCACGACGCCTAACCTTAGCCCTAACCGACCCTCACGACGCCTAAGCTGAGCCCTAACCGACCCTCACGACGCCTAACTTAAGCCCTAACCGACCCTCACGACATGCAGTTTCGCCCGAAACAATTCAATACTGAAAACGAGAATCACAATGGCATCTTTTCACATTAAA